>JBBMEG010013326.1:0-30421 GCA_037832605.1 Cyclanthera cordifolia
TTTTTTTTTTTTTTTTTTTTTTTTTTTTTTTTTTTTGTTTTTTTTTTTTTTTTTTTTTTTTTTTTTTTTTTTTTTTTATCGTTGGTTGATATATCTGCAACCATAATTCTCCATCACAAAATTCTCTTCTTTCGAGTGTTAATTCATTGCTCATCTAATTTTTTGGGTTATGTTTCAAAGTCGCCACATATTTAGAGTTGCAGACTCCGTTGTACCATATTATCTAAAGAGTTTTCTTTAAATTTCTTCTATTTAACTTTCTTTATTTTATCATTTTCAAAGTCACTTCAGTTGTTGTTTCAAATGCGCATTTTATTAATAAACTTGAGTATTTTGTTATTTCGTTTTATATGCTTTATGCTTTATTCAAGCAATTTGTTCCCATTATTCACATTCTGAACTAAACATTGTAAAGAACATCATTTAAGGGTACAAGAAAGTTGTAAAGTTAGATATGTTAGTTTCTTTAATTAAAAAATGTCGATCGACCATCCACATGAGCTTATTTATCGTTTGCTTTGAGATGAGGGAAGTGTACTAATCTTATTCATTAGTTTATGCAAGATCTTTTGCATGTTAGGAGATAGATTAGAGATAATCATCCCACTAAAGTGCTCGATACACTGTTTTAATGTTGTTAGCTTTGCGTGAGAGCTTGAGTCATAATGAATGAATGCGAGAGAAGGAGCAATGAGATAACCACTAGTCATAATCATTAAGTCAGTTTTAAGATCTTTTAATTGTTTAAGGAGAGTTTAGAGATAATCATCCCACCAAGTGCACATATAACACTAAACTTATTTAGATAAAAGGTGTTTCAAGAGAAAATCTTAGTCATATTGTGGTGCAGGACCTCTTTCATACAAGAACTTACCCTAATGCAATGATTGATGTATCCCTACACTTAACCAAAGCATGTTAATTTAAATCTGCATTTTATTTTTCAACATAAAATTAGTACTAAAACCCATACATATATCTTTTACATTCATGTTTGACTCTTAATTCTACACTATTAATTGTAACACTCAAGAGAAAAGATATAAATATACTTATCTTTTGTTGTTATATGACTGCGTATGCTTGCATAATGCAACATCGAATGCGTGAAACATTGTCATTGCATGTCTCATTCATTTAGAGTTAGTTAATTAAAGTTTAGTACACGCTCAAGAGTCATTAGTGTTTTTTAGACAAAGTGAGTAAGCAACCAGCCTAAAGCTGTCATCGCAGAGAAGTCGAAAAAAATGCTAGGTAAAGGTCTTTAAATATTCGTCTGCATGGACAAGACTCAAGAAGAGTGTCTTGCAAACTTTGCTTTTGACAGGTTTGTAGCTAACTCAAGAAATTAGAAAATTTCATTCTAAAGAAAGGATTACTTGTTTCCTCACCCTTCTTGATTGACCTTGTATGCTTCAAAATAAAACAATTAGAATTAAACCCTTTCGAATGATTAAGTGTAATTTATTGTCACCTCTCTTTAAACCCAATCATGATTCCTTGTTTTTGTCCTTTCATCTTGGTCTATTAAGGACAACGAGTTGTGGAAGTGTTTCAAGCTTTAAGATAAGGGGTTTAGAAAAGTTAGAGTGAGGTTCCCAACTAAATAAGGCTCTAAGCAATGGCTCGACAAACCTAGCAAACACAAGACATCAATAGATACATTATAAAACTCAATCCCATTGTAACATTATAGAGATCAAACCTCAAACTTAAATATAAATACAATAGCAACAATGAAAGTAAACAAATCTTTAATCAAGTTTAGAATAAGAACAATTGACAATTAAATTCAATTTTGTCCATTATTTTCATTTTTGTATCAATAATATTTGAAAAGAAGAAGGCCTACCAACAAGCAATAGAAACTTGATTCGGGAAGAACTTATACCTTATTGCTTCTATCCTTATTCAGAAAATATTACCTCTTTACAAGATAAAAAATGATGCGTCATTTTATAATTATTCCTCTCATTTTATATTCAAACTCAATACTTTCTCAATTCAAACTTGACTTTGACTTAGAAAGACGAATTGAATATACATACATATTGATACGAATCCAACTAACAACTTTTTGTATTCTCATGAATGAGCAATTACAAGGAGCAAGAACAAGAAGATTCTAGAGATTTTTAATTGCATTGCAGAATTTTAAATAATTATTTTTCCAAATTTCTTATTTTGGTACTTTTTAAGTTCAAATATTACAAACATGTTCATAATTGCTAAAGACCATTTAGATGAGATTGTTCTGTGTATTTAAAGCAAATCTATTTCGTCTAGCATTTAAGTCTCTCAATTGATGTACAATTGACTTTTGACTTCCTAGGTCTTATTTTCCACAAAGTGCATTTAAGAGCTTTTTGAGACATTTTGTATTCAAAGTCATGCACGAAATTTTGGCCTTAAAAGGATTTGTAATACCTCATTTTGGATAGAATATTGATATCAAAACTTGAGTTTTCTTGACCACATTTGGTGTTGTCTTATTTTCAAATCTTGTTTTAGGTTTGAATGTAAAATCAATTCATTGGATTAGTCTTGATCAAACTAATTCTAGAGTGAGTTGTCTTAGGATCTAAGAGTGACCTTCATAGGCTCTAAGTGAGATCTAAGAGTGTATTCACAATTCTAACTTAACTCTTGTTTAGGGTCGAGTGTTGAATTTTTCATATTTGTGAGATTTTACAAGGATCCTAGAAAACCTCTAGCTTTGTAAAACAAGCAACCTTGGAGCTTATCAAGATGTCTACAAAGTACACTAAACTTAAACCAACTTCAAATATTCAATTGCCTTTGAAAAATGAAAGTTTATGTGCTAAATCCCCTTCTATGATTGAAATAAAAAGTTGTATCCTTCCAAATGAAATGCATTGTAGTTTAATTGAACACATGCTAACGAGGTTGAAAAGAAACTAGATTGTGATGAATCGCTTGCTTGTAGCCATTCTACAATTGTAACACCTATTTTAAATGATGTTTATGTTGATGTGCGTGAGTTAGGGAAAAAGGACAAAAGGCCAAACACTTGCATATGAATTTATTGAAAAAGAATCTTGTGAGAAAATTAGTGAGAGAAATAAGCATGAGAATAGTTTATGATCTTTAAAGCAAAATGGGAAAAAATCCAATAAAGTGAGCTCATTTGAAAATAAAAGTGAGGTTGAATCTATTTTATTTTCAAAGAAACATATTTGGAATCTCTTATATGAAGGAACTTGTTACCTAACGGTGAGCTCAAACCATCTTTCTCTAGTGTTTCTTTTGAGTTTTTACAGGAGAAGAAAGATCTTATACAACCTATTCAACCAAAGAGTTCATCTAAAGTCAACAACGACAACAAACACAATGACAACTCTTTTATTTTAAGGAAATACCCAAAAATTGCTTCTAAATGCATCCATGGCAGAAAGCATAAGGTGTTCAAACCAACAATTAAAGATCTTGATTTGAGAAGCTTATCATTTGGTATCAGACCATTGGTCGACGTTGCTCTAGAGGTGAACTATCTTTACTTTGTTCTTATTTATTTTTTTTATCTCAATTTATTTTGTAAGAAGCAAGTGTATTCTTAGATATACTTTTCTAGATTACTCTTTTTTTGCTCTTGGATAGAAAAAAAAAATCAGTAGCAAAAAAAAAAAAAGAATTTGAGGGATTCGAGACATATTGGAAGTCTTGTTGTTTGTAAGATTAGGTTCAAAATGTCACATTATGGAGAAAAGGTACAACATGTACCAGTTCTTAGTATGACTATTCTTAAAGCTTTTCTTGAGATGATGAAATGTTGAGGGAGGAAATGAATGAAAGAAGAGCATATTGTGAAACAATTTCTATAAGGTACACTAAACTTAAACCAATTCCAAATGTTCATTTGTCTTTGAAAAATAAAAGTTTATGTGCTCAAACTCATCCTATGGTTGAATTAGAAAGTGGTAAGAATGAAAATGAAGAAGTGCATGGTAGTTTAGTGATAACACATGCTAATTATGAAGTTTGGAGGAAATTAGATTATGAAGAATCGCTTTCTTGTAACCATTCTACTATTGTAACATCTACTTTAAATAATGTCATTGTTGATGTGTGTGAGTTAGGAGAAAAGACACCAAAGGCCAAAACAAAAACATGTGAATTTATTGAAAAAGGAACTTTTGAGAAAATGAGTAAGAAAAATAAGCATGAAAATAGTTTGTGACCTTTAAAAAAAAATGAGAGAAAAACCAATCATGTGTGAGTTTTTGTAAAAGATCAAGTGAGAATAAATCTATTTTGTTTTCAAAGCAAAATATTTTTAGCCTTGTAAATCATAGAACTTGTTACTTAACAAGTAAGATCAAACTATATTTCTCCAGTGTTTCTTTTGAGTTCTTACCGGAGGAAAAGAAACTTATACGACATCTTGAACTAAATATTTCTAAAGTTGGCAACGAGAACAAATACAATGACAACTCATTCATTCTGAGAAAACACTTCAAATTTAATTTTAAGTTCATCTATGACAACAATCATAAGGTGTTCAAACCAAAAATTGAAAAGTTGATTTGAGAACAATTTTAAAAAAAGGGGATGATACGAATCCATTCACCATCTTATTGACTTCACATGAAAGAGCAAGTACAAGAAGCGAGAAAAAGTAAATTCTAAAAATTTTTAATTAAATTTTAAATAATAGTTTTTCTAAATTTCTTATTTTGATACTTTTAAATTTCAAATATTGTCAAACAAGCTCATAATTGCTAAAAAAAATCTAGATGAATTTGTTACGTGTATTTAATATCTATCTACTTTTTGTCTAGCATTTAAGCCTTTCAATTAATGTGCAATTGACTTTTGACTTTCTTGGTCTTATTGTTCACAAAGTGAATTTAAGAGCTTTATTTCAAGCCATGCATGGAATTTTGACCTTAAAAATGACTTGTAATACTTCATTTTAAAAAGAACATTGATATCAAAACTTGAGTTTTCTTGACCCTATTTGGTGTTTTTTTTTTGTTTTAAATCTTAGCTTATGTTTGAATGTAAAATTAATTTATTGGATTAGTCTTGATCAAACTAATTCTGGAATGAATTATCTAAAGATTTAAGAGTGACCATCATAAAATTTAAGTGTGATTTAAGAGTTTCCATCATTCTAACTTAACTCTTTGTTGAGATCGAGTGTTGAGTTTTTCGAAATTTTACAAGAATCCTAAAAGAACCTCTAGCTTTATAGAACCGAACAACGTTGAAATTCATCACACACACACATATATATGTGTATATATATTTGAAATAACGAATTGAATATACATAATATAGAATAATGTATTTGATCTCGTAAAACTGAGAGTGAAAAAATTTCGAACTAATATTCGGGTCAAAATAGGAGAAAAGAAAAGAGGGCTATGAGCAAAACAACGAATACACTTATGGAGCAGGAGAACTTCTTACCTTCTACCTTCTATCTTTGAAGATATACTTCTTTTGCTTTTTTTTATACTGCCATCACATAAAAAAAAAAAAAAAAAACTTCAGGTGAAACTTGACTTTAACCTGGAGAGACGAATTGAACGAATTGAAAAAGTACATAATAGAATAATATAATTTAAGAACTGAGAGACTCGAATAACTAGAGGAGTTAGTTCAACCCTTCCCTTAAGTCAGCAGGTGAGGAAATGGAATAATTGTCTCTCCCAAATTGTCATAATAATTGAAAAACCTACTCATCAATCACTAATCCATGTTAAGAAAATTTCACTTGATCCTTGTTCCATCACTAAACACAACATTCCAAACTAAGTAATGGTGAAACATCATATTTCAATATCTATCTCAATATAATATAAGTCATTGTGTTTTATGTGTTCTAACGTGAGCAATTCATACTCCCTCTTTTTCTTTTTTTTTTTTGAGACAAATTCATACTCACTTTTTTTTTTTGGAAAACAGATTCACACTCTATATTGATCAGTTTTACGTTTGAATTTGACTGTAGACTATTCCAATCTGGAAAATTTTCGACATATGATGACACCTTAAAAAAAGCAATGGAGCCTGACTACAAAATTTCATGACTTAACAAATTTATCCCAAAGATCTTGACATACTCCCCAAACATCCAACAGAAACTTAAGAACAGCTTAAATTCTTGCATTTAATCAACAAACAAAATCAGGAAGTACAAGCAGTAGCACTACAAACATTTCCACTTGACATATCATTTGAAAGTCAAGCTACTCGACTGTAACTTGCCTTACATCCTTCCTCTCTTCTTCCTTAACCTTCGGCACAGCCACTTTCAGAACACCATTCTTCATCTCTGCTCTAATCGAATCCAGCTGGTACAGCTTCGCAGGCAAATCAATTCGACTCGAGAATCGCCTACGGTCCTCCTCCTCATCCGATTCTTTAGAGGAGGCTTCACCTTTGATGATCAGTGTGTTGTGCTCCACACTCACTTTCACATCTTCTTTGTCCAGTCCAGGCATATCCATTCGTAGGTACAGAGCCTCATTGTCTTCTCTCACGTCCCAGCCCCGCCTTGATCCCACTCCTACTCCTCGACTAGCTGCCAGAAATGGATCCTCCACAATTCGATCCATCAAATTGAGAATCTGACTCAGGCTCCGAGTGGAAGAAAATGGATCCAGCACATCTGTTATGAGCATTAAAAGAGAGAGTGTTCAAAACAATGATCATATCAACCGTCACCAAACAAGCCAGCAAGATTGCCAGTCAAAATTAGGATGAATTAACAAATTCGTGTGGACAAAGAACTCAAATTCCCGATGCAGGATTTCTAATGATTCAACAGCTGCATTCCTAAATCAGAACGTTTTCCAACAAAAACAAGCAGGCAAGAAGAGAAAAACCTAACACCGAAGAACCAACGCTCGGATGTTCCATATTTTTCTGAATATGCACACAACCAATAAAGACTAGTACATTGGCAGAATCATTTCCAACACAAATCGCAAAAAAATTACAAAAAGAAACAAACAACTACTTAGATGTAAACACAAGTAATGAAATCCATAAAAAATGACCAAACAAGAAACCAGAGATCCAGTACTCAAACACTGAAGAAAAAGAAAAAGTACCAGCAAAACCGGGGAAGCGATCACGAGAGGAAGAGAGAGTGCGGTTAGATGGGCGGTCAACATCGAGGGAGCGGTCGTCGTCATCGTAACTGGTCGTCTGAGTGTTGGTGTTAAAAGATCGGCCAACAGAGGGGAGGACAGAGGCGGAGCGAAAAGGATTGAAGAGCTTGGCGGCGGAGGAAGCTGCGAGCCTTCGGAGAGCGATCGAGGAAGCCATTGATGGAGATAGCAAGAAAGCTTGAGAACAAATATAGAGTATTAAGACAGCGATCTGGTTTTACAGAGAACAGAAATTGGGATTTTATAGAAAGAAAAAGAAGCGTGTGGAAGGGGAAAGAAGGTTCTAGTGATGAAGGTTCTCCTACACACTCGCGCTTTCTAGAATATTGCCGTTATTCCCAAATGTTATCTCTTTATTTTTTTTATTAAAATATATTTTCTCTTTCTTACCTTCTAAATATGATTTGATTATTAAGGTTTAAATATTTTCTCTTTTTTACCTTCTAAATATGATTATTAAGATTTCATTTTTAATTTCTAATATTGTTAGATTTTTTCTTTTGAATTAGTTATAATTTTATATGTTGACGTTCAAATTTGTATCAAAAAATACGTTTTGACTTTTAAATTCTTTATAGAGTTAAATATTATTGATATTTTTTCATAAGTGATACAATTGATTCATAAATAATGCGAAAAAAAGTTTTAATATGAAAATTAATTCTCCTACCAACTTTTTATTCACCTATTTTAATTATAACATTTTTTTAGACATATTTACATTTATTTTTCTAAAAGTCTAATTTTATCACTATTTTCAACAAATTGATCGAAGACTGTTAGTGAGTTCATTGAATCTATCTGTTAAATTACTAATCAAAAACTGATAGGTGAAGCTAAACTACTAATTGAAAGTTACCTGATTGAACCTATTAGTTGAATTGATTAAGATGATAATATCTTGATCATTTTATATAAAAACAATATATTTTCTTACTAAGTAGGAAATATTTTTAAAAGTTTGCTTATATATATTTAATTTTTATTTATTTAATTTTTGTTATTATTTGTTTTTGTTATACAGGAAAATTCTTAATATTATTTATTTATGACTTATATTACTGTTTATTTTATTTAAAATGATATAGTTCAATTATATATATTCCTCATTTTTACATATCAATATATATGACTTCCATAAGGCGAATGAATATAAGGAATATGACATGTCACCAATGTTTTCAAAATGACCTGTCAATTTCATTTTATTTCTTGAAAACATCATCAAGGTCTTGTAATTTTTAATTTCAAATTTTACTTACACAATATTCATTAATCCAAAAAAGACATTAATGATATAACTACAACTACAAACTTCACATATTTTGATGCATGCGATAACTAAATTATAAAACATAATACCTTCATACATGTTACGCAACAAATAAAGGGCGTTTATCCATTCATGATATTTTCATAACAGGCGTAAGAGTACTCATCTACACTTAGGCATCCAAAGTATGTAACAAGCTTAAATGGTAATTATACTTAGAAAGTGTGGACATTCATCTCAAAATCAATTAGATATGATAGGAGTAGACCACCTTGTGTTATATATGGTTGGAGGACTTCTCACCTTACAGATGTGGGATATTATGAGATCCTCAACACGCCCCCTCAAGATGGGGCCTCTTTGAGCTCACCAATCTTGAATCGGATCTCAATTTCGTTTTTATTGGACGGAATACCTGTTTGGGCTTAATGGATTCTAATACCAACTTAGAAAGTGTGGACATTCATCTTAATTAATTTTGAAATAGATGTCCACATTCTCTAAGTTGGTATTAGAGCCCATTAAGTCCAAACAGGTATTCGGCCAATAAAATGAAATTGAGATCCGATTCAAGATTGGTGAGCCCCAAAGAGGCACCATCTTGAGGGGTCGTGTTGATGATCTCATAATATCCCACATCGGTAAGGTGGGGAGTCCTCCAACCATATATAACACAAGGTGGGTTACTCCTCTTATTGCCAATTGGTTTTGAGATTGATGCCCACACTTTCTAAGTATTATCCTCCCTTGGCAACAAAAATCTGTAACAATCTTGAGCAATCTTGAGATTACTCCTTTGACCATAAGGATATTTAATTTGGTCATTTTACCCTAGGGACACTTTTAGTTCTGCACCACACGCCTGCGTCGCTGATCAATTATTGGCTTTCGATTCCCCAAGATCGCTTTTCTCCTTACTCGCTGCAACCTTCACTTGTCGTCGCACAATTTGTGAGATCATGTTGCTACCGATGCAGACATTTGCCTATGATTTTCCATACTGTCTCATCTTTTTAGAATCTTTGATCAAGCTAGTCCATACAACCCAGCTGCACGTCACCATCTGGTTGCTATCATTTCTTCACACGTTGTTACGAATCTCCCACTCGTTGTTGCTTCATTTTTCATACCGGTTTTCTGACTTTAGCTTTCTTGATAATTTTTCCATCCTAAGTCCATTTTTGGAGTCGGTTTGGTGATCCAGTAATTAATTTTGTGTGTTTTGCTAGGTTCGCTTTTTTAGGAGCTTTATACCATTTCTTAAGAAGATGCTTAGAGCATTCTATATTCATTTCGTAAGGAACTTTTACCAAAGGTTGTGTGAACCTTCTACCCAACAAAGCCTAGTTTATAGTTTGTAGAAGGCGAGACTCTGATCAAAGTGTAAGCCATCTATGGAAGAGTTCTAGACTTCATGCAATAGGTGTGGGTGAAATTATTTTGGTGATTTAAAGTCGAAATTCCATGATTTAAAAGTAAGTTTATAGCTTTAATGGATACTTTTAATCATTAAAATTAAGTGGAATTATTTTGGTGATTAAACTAAAATTATATATTGACTTTAGGAATATTTAATTCTAGCTAAACATCTAAGAGAAACACAAACACTCTTCTCATTCAAACAACTCTTGAATCTCTTACACTCTTTTCCAAATGGCCTATTTGGATATTCCCATTTTCTATACACCAAGAAACAAACATCCTCTGACAGCAATAAAAATACTTTTAACCTAAACATTACATTTTTCCCTCAATGTTTCATTTTTTAAGTTAGGGCCATCTTCTCCCCTTTCCCCTTCCCAAGTTTTTCCTTGCAACACTAAATCGCAGACCATTTCTCCCGCAGTTTTAGAATAATTTCTCATGTGTGTATTAAAGCTATCACCTACTTCTCGGTTTGGCTGTTTGTCGCTTGCTCATCCTAGATTAGAGGACTGGTTGTTTGTCACTTACAAATTACGCATGCAGCATCGCACTGTCAAATCTAGTTCGTCGCATATAGCTGATTCGCACCATTATGCTGCCTGCGAATTCATCAAGCCAAGGAGCCCAACCAAGCCATGCCTTCAAGCCACTATAAGTTTGGTTCTGTCGCTGCCTACAAGGGTGCCTCTTTAACTATTGTTCACAAATATGAGATGTTTTTACTTTATTTCTTGTATTTTATAAGTAGCTTGATAATCCAAAGGATATTGTTACTTGATTTATTGACTCTAGGCTGATGTCATACCTTTGAAAGTCCATGGTTGTAATATTTTGTTATTTAAGATAGGTATGTGGGAAAGTCTACGGACGAACCTTTCTTTTTTAAAACCACCCTTTAGGGACTTTCATCCCACTGAAAAAAAAAAAAAAAAAAAAAAAAAAAAAAACCAAAACCTTTGAGTGTTGACTATTTGACTGAGTTGAACATATTTAACCAACTTTGACCTAGTTGACTAAGTTGACCGAGACCTGAAAACTCATTTTTCAAAGTTTAGTCCCTTTCGTTAATTTTAATGTTTTATGTCCATTTTTATTTTGTGACGTGCTAGTTCTAACCATATTTATTCGTTACAATTATTTTTGTGAGTTGATCTTTGTAGTTCGTTGGACTAGGAGCTCAGGGTTTCATTTGTGGATTTGGCAAAGGTAAGGAACTCTTACCCTTATTCATGGTCTATTGTTTAATAATATATATGCTTATTGATTATACTTTTTTGATATTTTGTAATGATTGTTTTATTTCCATGATATCTTAATGTGAATATGATTTGTGTGTACTTGTATATCCATGCTATTATGAGATATTTATGATGTTTCTTAAGTCGGGAGGTTCTATATTGAACTAGCCTAGCATTGCTTTATGTATTATGATATATGTTGAGCTGAGATGTACCAAAGGGAACTAACCCATCTTCATTTGTTGATTTATGAGATACCAAGATGTTCCAAAGGAAACTAGCCCATTTATGGTTGTCCCATTGAGGACCATTTATTCATTGTCAAAGGGAACCCAAGATTTTATAGTTGTCTCAAATGGAACCATGTGATTGATACAAGTGTCAGTGTCGAGGGCACACATGGCCTGAGCACGGGTAGTAGATAGAGGTGGTGATTAGGTGTGAGTCGATGGGAGATATTCCAATTCGTAGTAGTGTCATGAATCGGTGTGCCACCAAGTTAGCTATCCTACCAAGGTTGCTTAAAAGTATCCTAAGTGTCATGTTTACGTAGAAGACTGTGAACGATATTACACTATGTGGGGTTCTTG
Organism: Cyclanthera cordifolia; assembly: GCA_037832605.1. Classification (NCBI taxonomy): domain Eukaryota; kingdom Viridiplantae; phylum Streptophyta; class Magnoliopsida; order Cucurbitales; family Cucurbitaceae; genus Cyclanthera; species Cyclanthera cordifolia. Next base: position 11,669 of record JBBMEG010013326.1, read on the forward strand.
TACTACCATTATGTGCGAGTGTTCGAGGCATGAGTGCCACCACGTTGCATCGACTCAACAAAAGGCTCTCTCACTAGCTCTCGTTATCCAGATTGACTAAGAGGATCAAAGGACATCGATCTATAGCTTAGGCTGATTGAATTCTCTAGTCTTTGACACATGTCATAGATCTCTTTGAGATGTGTTGACATTTTATAACATGATGTTAGAAGTTGGGCTCAAGGCCTATTAGTTTATATTTAAAGAATATACATATAATGTTAGACATTTAATGTAGTATTTTGATTATTAATAATAGTTACTATTTTCATTAATTACGCATTTAATATATAAACATCATTAAGATATTTCGTATTAATTGGATCAAGGGCGATACGTCCATGATTATTTGGATGTATACTTGAACAAGTATATGAGACATGCATATAGTAGCTAGTTCCAAGTTAATAACCTAAAACGTGTACAATATATGAAATAAGGCCGGGTGCCTAAGTCCTGGCGACAATATTGGTACTACCCGCTTTGAAATGGTTGCAAACAACCTGATCTTGTTTGTTTATATGAAGATATGTGAATGTGAGTGCCTATGCAAAAAGGAGTTTGGTGTGAAACGACACAAGAAGTATTGTGACCAGTCTACTAATTTCGTTATAGACTTGCATCAATTACTTCAATAAGGATGATTGTATTGACGTGAGTTTAATCCTGGGTGGGTTGTAAACTTTTGCTTTATGAAAACGTCCTTTGATGTGCATGGGTGAGACCAACCAAACAACGCTACGTTAATAAGCCTCCCACGTTTGGAATTTCCATAGTGCATAGCTCGAAATACAACGTCACAAAAAGGAGTTCATGTTTCCCTAATATTGAGTAAGATGTAGAGTTTTTCTCTTAAAAACTAATTCTAGGGCTTGAACAAAAGGTACCTACCTCTCATTGGCCCAAGAGAACACTAGTTTATGGTGGAACTATAAAAGCTTGTTCATTAGAGGAATCAGAAGTGTTTATGGAGAAAGATGTTACCATAGAGGTAAAATGGACCTATTGACTCAGTTGTGGATTATGAAGAAGCTCGTGGAGATCACACGGCAGATGATCGATTATATCTGTTGACATAACTTATCATACAGTGTGAAAGAGTTCAGCACAACCCTTTAGTAAAATAAGCCTGATGTAAACGGATAAGGATTTGATCTCGGGTCGTTGTTGTTTTCAACCTATATTTCCACCAGTCCTCGGGCACGCTCATACTTGCTGGTACACTAATTTTCTTGAGAGTGAACTTGAATGTTCAAATTCACAATTTAATTATAATGAACATAATTAATAGAAGCTTTGAGAGTTAAACTTAATTAAACTATATATTGGATTAATATTAATGAGAAGAAATTAATTAATTGGATAAATTAATTATAAATAACTATTTGATTATTTTTTTATTAAGGGATCTCAGTAATTAATATGTTGAACATATAATTAGTTTAATAATTATTGGATGATTATTAAATTGAGTATATTAATTAATATGTTAGAAAAATTAATTGGTTTGATAATTATTGGATAATTATTAAATATAGAATATTAATTAATATATTGGACATACTATTTGGATTAAACTATTGAATAATTTTTTTAAGGTAGAAGATTAATATATTTGATATATTAATTTGAGAAATTTATTTATTTTATAATATATTGAATATATTATGAATTTGAGATTTATTGGATAAATATAATAAAAAATAATAAAAATTATGTGATATATTGGACAATTTTGAAAATCATTCACATTAAAAAGGGATGACAATTTGGATCCCTTAGAAAGGATGTGAAATTCAAAACTGCCCTTTCAATAAGCAAAGGGAAAATCTTTGATTTTGTCCAAATATCTTTTATTATTAGATATTGAAAGATATTGTATTATTTTAATTTAAGTATTCATTTCTCTACTAAACATAGAATGCTTGGAAGGTCTTCATTCTCTCTCCATTCAATTTCAGAGAACCCATCTCTTTGAGAGAAACACCTATGAAAGCTGAAATTTTCTTTTTCTCTTTTATAATCAGATTTCTAACAAAGTTCGAAGTTTCCTTCTCTAAAAGATTTTCCACAAAGCACTAGGTAGTTGTAAAGAAGCTATAGCCTGAAGAGTGGAAAGATCAATCAAGATCGTCCAGGGAATAGTTGATCCTACACAACTAAGGACTCGCTAGAATTATTCAGAGACGCTAGTCAATGTAAGTAAGATTAAACAACAACAACATGTCAATCACATAGGATTAAACATGTAGATTAATTAAACTAATCTGAAATAATTAAATGATTTAATTTTTTGAGAAATTTTTTTGTTATTCACACACTTCTGCCTCGTTAAATACATACTCATACCTTCTATTCACAACTCAAAGATCCCGAGGAAAACTTAGATACATGTTGGTCAAGGATGAAGCTCTATGGAGTCTAAGATTCAATCAAGATGGAACCCTGAAGGAAACCACTTGAATTCAGAACATGAGAAGTCGACCAACTGATGTGAGCTCGATCATAGAGAATTGCATAAATAGAAGGCAGACGATCGCTTAGAAAATAAGGATAAATCTACTTGAAAGTGCTTGCCACCTAACCAGTTCAACAGGTATACTCTGATGATTATACTAATGGAGCAAATCTTGATGGAAATCCAACATAAAGAGGTGTTAGAATAGCTAACCAAGCAAAAATCAGGTCTCATAAGCGAAATAAAAACAAATATTGACTATTTCACAAATATCATGAGTATGCGATCTAGGAGTGTTATGACCTGAAGAAAGCGATCGAGTCCATCGTCCAAAAAGGACACATGATGCAGTACGTCGAAGAGGGTGATAGAATGTAGAAGCACCCTAGCGGAAATTGAGGAGGTGAAATTTTACCATTACCTTAAGACATTAGACTATCAACAAAGGACCTACTAGAGGAGAATTCAACAGAAGTCGAAAAGAAGAAGTGAGGCAGACCTAAAGTGTACTCAAAGGAAATAGAAGAATAATTGATCCCATAAGAGGCTATATTTAACCCTCTAGAAATAACACCTGAGGAATATCAATCGAGTCCAGGGAGACCAATCTTAGTAAAGGTTTGACCTACAAAACAAGAGGTTGACTAAGAGAAAGTCAACAAATTTCTAGGGAGACTAGCCTATGTAAAGGTAGGGCACAAAATAAAAAAAGGTTAAGCAAAAGTTCTTGGGAGACCAACCTTAGTAAAGGCTTGGCACAAAAACCAAGAGGTTGACCAAGAAAAGGTCAACCGAGTTCTAAGAAGACCGACCATGGTAGTGGTTATGCCCACATAAAAAATTCTTGAAAAACTATTCGTTTAGTCCAAAAAAGGTATAAAGATTCCTAAAAAACTATTGTAGGAGAAAGTTATGGAAAAAAGGCTCCCAATAAAATTATTTGAGAAAAGTTATAGAATTATACAAAAAGTTAGAAGGGTGAAACCTCAAACTAGCTACTCTTAAAGTTTTTATTAAAATTAGAAGCAAGATTAAGAATTGGGTAAATATTTTAGACAAAAATATTTACTCCACGAAGAGAAAGAGGAGAAATGCCAACAAAGGGCTTGCCCCTTAGAGCTTACAAGGCCCTACGGGGTTTGAAAAGTGGGAAGCCAAAGAAGAAGGCCGATCTCAAAGGGTTGCTCCCCCAAAGCTAGCCAAATTCACTCAAGAGAGAAGCAAGAGAAGAAGAAAAACCCACAAAGGTTAGTCCTCAATGATTTTCGGTCCTCACACAAGAAGTCAAATGAGGAGGATAACACACAAAAGGGCTTTACCCCTAGAGCTTGCCTACTTCTAAGGAGAGGCTAAACAAAAGGTGAGACCAAAAAGGGCGCCTAAGCAAAAGGTAAAGAACCAAGTGGCAAGCAAGTAAGAGGCATCCTTGGAAAACTATTTAAGCCTCAATAAGGTAAAAAGATTCCTAAAAAACTATTCTAAGAGAAATTTATGGAAAAATACTCCCAAAAAAACTATTAGAGAAAAATTATGGAATTAAATAGAAAGGTGGAAGTGTGAAACCTTAGACTAACTACTCTTAAAGTATTTCTTAAAATGATAATCAAGATTAAGAATCAGGGTAAATGTTTTAGACAAAAATTTTTACTCCACTTAAGAAGCCAAATGAGAAGGATGACCCTCAAATGGCTCTACCCCCTAGAGTTTTCCAGCCTCTAAGGGTCAGCAACGTGGGAAGCCAAAAGAGAAGGCCGATCTTAGAGGGCCAGTAAAACTAGTTGGATCACACCAAGAGAAAAGCTAAAGAAGGAGAACGACCCCAAGAGTGGCAGTTCATAGAGCTTTTCAGTCAAGAGGATGAGATCAGAGCCAAGTATGAACAGTCGAGGAAAAATAAAAAGTACTAAATATTTTTCAAAATATAAGGGTACTTGGAAAAAAAAAGTATTCTACTCCAAATATAAGAGAATATATGTAAGATAATCATATATTATTGGAAATATCGTTCAACCATTCCAACAGAATTCTTTAACAACCTCGTGAGGATTAGATCTGGAAATATATATCTTGTTTATTAAATTATTTTATTCTCCATTTTTTATTTTGATTCTTTATGATTCTTGGGATCCTTAGTGTATAACTATGTACCTTATTGTTAGCTTTATAAGAGTGAAATATAGAGAATGAAAGTTTTCCCTTCTTCATTTTGTTGGTGTTGTATGTTTCTAACTTGGTATCAATAGTCTAAGGCAAACGCTAAACCAAACCCTTGCTTCCGCTATGGCCAATCTGTTCTTATCTTGTAATTTGAGCATCCCTCGCTTAATCAACTACTTAACCAGATCACCTCGATCAAACTCGATCAGGGAAACTTTTTTCTCTAGATAAATCTTGCTATGCCTATTTGAAAAAGTTACAAGATTGAGGGTCATTAATTAGAATAAAAGTTTATCCTCTGAAACATGTGAATCCCGACGCTTCTAAAGGAACAATAACGATTGGAACTAGCTCCAGTTCTGGTGTTGTTGATGGTTAGGAATCCAACATGACTCCTCTACGAATGATTTATTCGTTGTTTGAGGCATTGATGAATATTGATCAGTTAGTTCTTGGCTGGCTTTACAACTTTATAATGTCGAATATGGCAATATAAGTGATGGGGTATGATAACAGAAAAGATCTTTGAGATGTTGTCCAAACTCTATTTGGAATCCAGTCGAGAGCTGAAGAAGATTATCTTCATCAAGTGTTTCAACCACTAGTAAATGTAATTTAAAAAAGAGTGAACAATTATGAATTAGGAAATGTCATGCATACAATCTAAATCAGACCGACGGTCTCGTTCCCAATCGAGTACTAGTGTCTCAAGTACTCGTGAGGACTTGATGAAAAGTATAATTTGATAGTTCAACTATCCAAGGAAGGCAAGACATGCGTAGAATGATCTTGAAAATGAATAGTTGGTGTTTGAAAAAAGGTTGAAGTACCATAATAATTAACGAACAACTGTCAATTTTAGCCACAATGCATTCGTCAATGTTGCCCACAAACAACCTTCTAACTTATCTAGCACCCAGTAGTCTCAACAACAATTCAATGGTCGAGGCCGAGGTCGTGGTTTTAACCATTTCAATAGCCAAACCACCAATAGCACAAGTCGACCAATATGTCAGGTATGTGGTCGTGAAGGGCATACAAGTTTTTTCTTCTATAACAGGTTTGATGAATATTTTCGACCTAGACAAGTTCAAAATTGCAAAAAACAATCTGAATGTTGTTTAACTTCCCCAACCTAATCAAGCCTTTTTGGTCATGCCAAACAACAATCCATTTGCAGCAATTTTAGAGACTGTTACTGATTCATCATGGTATGCTGACAATAGTGCGTCTAGTCATGTCACCTTCACGGTCACAAATATAACCAACCCAAGTGAGTATGAAGGTACGGATCGTGTTATTGTTGGTAACAGATCTTAGTTGCTAATTTCTTTGTTAGTAATTTAATTCTCACAAATGGCATATGTTCGTTAATCCTTGAAAATGGTTTGTGTGTACATGAAATCTCTACAAATCTTGTAAGTATGTTTTAATTGGCTAAAGACAATTCTGTTTGTGTTGAGTTTCACTCTGAATGCTGTTTTGTCAAAGACAAGGCTACAAGATAAACGTTGTTAAAAATGGTGTTTAGTGATGGATTATATAAGCTTGAAGATGTGTACGTTGGATTAGAAAATTTCTTGTCGCCTGTAGGCATTCAAAAAGAACCTACATTTGTTAGTAGTGTCAATAAGTTTTCCTTTTCATCTGTTAATGTTGAGGTGACTAAGGATGTTTGCACAAACGTCTAGGACATCCGTTGTCTACTCTTTTGGAGCTAGTTTTGAATAAGTATGGTATTTCTGTTAAAGGCAATAAAGTTATTGATTTTTGTTCATCTTTTAAATTAGGTAAAGCTCATGCACTACCGTTTTATTAGTCTAATTCTCGTGCTTCACACATATTTGATCTTGTCTAATCTGACTTATAAAGACCTTTTCCAGAATTATCCACACATGGGTTTCGTTATTACATGTTTTTGTTAGATGATCACAATCGTTACCTTTGGTTATATCTTCTTACATAGAAGAGTGATGTGTGTGTTGCATTTAATCATTTCATTGATACGTGTAAAACTCATTTCAACAAATGTGTCAAACTGTTTCAATCTGATAATGGTGGCGAGTTTGTCAAAATTTATAACATGTGCTCTATTCTTGGCATACAATCTTGTTATTCTTCTCTATACACATCTGCATTGAATGGTCGTGTTGAGAGGAAATAGAGACAGGTCGTCAAGGTTGGTTTAATTCTGCTTGCCTTGCCCTTTCAATTTTAGTGGATGCTTACTTAGTTGCTACGTCTTTGATTAACTTTTTAGCCACAAAGCTCTTGCTGGTCAGTCTTCCATAGAAGTGTTTACTTGAAATCTACTAGATATTCAAAATATCAAGAAGTTTGGGTGTGCATGCTATCCTAATATGCAACCTTAACAATGACATAAGTTCAGTTTTCACTCCATGAAGTGTGTATATCTTGGACCAAGTACTCATCATAAGGGATTCAAATATCTTCTTCCAGATGGAATGTCATCATAAGTTGTCTGTTTCGTTTAATGAGACAGACTACCTATTCTCTAGCAATTCAACCAATAAACAAACAACTACATCGTCACTATCATTTCCTATCCAGACATCATCAACTCCTCTTCTCCATTGGCTCATAATACTTATGAGTTACCCATGTCCCAACAACCTGTCTCAGATGTTACCCATAGTTCTTCATTACCTATAAGTCCTATCCCACTGCCATCTTTTCATCCTCCTATTGAAACCTCAACCTCCCCACTATCTAAGCCACCCACGATGTGTCCAATCCCTCTTCTTTTGCAAATGTTCCCCAAGACCCTCACGCACCCTTACATAGTTTATCAGCGGCTACACCTTCCCCTACGACACTGTCAACTAATCCAATGGTTACGCGGGGCAAGTCTGGAATCGTTAAGGTGAAAGTATGGGTAGCTACCAAGCGAAATGTTGACTGGTCAGTGACATAACCACTCGAGTTTATGATGTTTTTCTGTCACCATAGTAGAACAATGCTATGACTGTTGAGTACAATGCTCTTCTTATAAATGATACTTGGAAGCTTAATCTATATGATGAATCCTACAATATTGTTGGTAGGTAAGTTGGTGTTTCGTATAAAATGAAATGCATATGGTATGATTTAGCGATATAAAGATAGTCTTGTGACTTAAGGCTTTTATCAAAGTCCAGGTACTGAATTATTTGAAACGTTTAGCTTGGTTGTAGAGGGATTAACCATTCGTATTGTGGTTGGACTTGTTGTGTCTAAGAGCTAGACAATGTGTTAGCTTGACTTTAACAATGTGTTCCTTAACAGTCAACTCCATGAAGATGTGTACATGAGTCAACCACCTCTTTTCGTTGATGCAAAATATTATGGTTATGTATGTAAGCTTTATAAAGCGTTGTATGGCCTAAAGTTGGCTCCACGTGTTTGAAATGATACTTTTAAACATGTTTTCCACACCTGAGGTTTGTTACTTCTTGTTTGGATACGTCCCTTCACATCTACTGACATGGTTGTTTTGTTCTATTGTTATTTATCTATGCTGATCATATGATTGTCACGTGGAATAATTCCGCTGTGATTGATCGGTTGATTCGTGTCCTTGATTAGAAATTTGCCCTCAGAGATCTTGGATTGTTGAGCTATTTTTTGGGTATACAGGTGCATTGTTTGGACACTGTTATTTCGGTGAATCAATCCTAGTATGTTGATGATCTTCTTCAAAAGCTTAAGCTTAGTGATCTTAAACCCATTCAGACTCTGCCTGCTCTTTGTTCTCAACTATCGTTTAGTAAAGGCGTGCCATTGGCTGATCCCTTTTAGTATCATAGTACAATGGGTGCCTTATAATATCTCACAAATACTTATCTTGACTTGACCTATATTGTTAATCACCTCAGCCAATTTTTAAAGCTACCCACCGATATTCATTGACAGGCAGTGAAACGTGTCCACCGGTACATTAGTGGCATCAAACACTTCAATATCCTCTTCTGACCTAGTTTCAATTTGTCTATCTCTGTCTTTTTGAATGTGGATTGGGCTACCAATGACGTTAATGATCGTCATTCCATTGCCACTTATTGTGTTTTTCTTAGGGTAATATTGTCTCTTGGTCGTCCTAGAAGTAGAGTGTTGTTGCTCGCTCTAGTACTTAGCTCACATATTGAGCTCTCGCTTATGCATCTGCTGAGATCATATGGCTTCAATAGTTATTATATGAAATTCATGTACCTTGATCCACCACTTCTTTACTTTGGGTTGATAATTTTGGTGTATAGCCCTTGCTGCAAATCCAGTTTTTCATGCCCAAACAAAACACATTAAGGTTGATGTCCACTTTGTTCATTGGAGATTTGGTACATTCCATCAGATGACTAGCCAACCAACTTCATAATGAAGTCATTGTCTCACACATCGTTTCTTCGGCTATTGTCTAAAATTGGTGCTCTTGATCTACCCCTTCGTTTGAGGGGAGATATTGAAGATATTGTTCAACCATTCCAACGAAATTCCTTAACTACCTCGTGAGGATCAGTTCTAGAAATATATTATGTTTATTATTTTATTTTATTCTCCCTTTTCGGTTTTGGTTCTTCCTGGTCCTTGGGATTTTTAGTGTATAAATATGTACCTTATTATTAGCTTTAGAAGAGTGAAATATAGAGAGTGAAACTTTTTCCAATCTTGATTTTGTTGGTTCTGTACTTTTCTAACTCACATGACAAAAAAAAAAAAAAAAAAGAAAAAAGGGAAGAGATTATTAAGGCTCCTCAAGCGCCTACTTGAGCTTGGTTTGCTTGACCAACTTAGGCAGAGGCCAAACTGAGAAGCTTTGACTAGGAGGTCATTCAAGCACTTCTTGAAAGATCCGAGAATCATAATAAGCAACATGCACAAGATCGCTCTAGAGACTAGAATCGAAGGCTAAAATAGCAGGGTCAACTATTTTCTCAGCAGTTGGGGCACAAAAAGACTTGAAGAGGGGCTAGAGGTTGCCAAGACTAAACCTTTCTCAGAGTCAGTTCAAAGCTCAACTAATGGCAACAAGACCAGCATTATTCTAAAAAATAACAAAGGTTGGAGAGCCTTTTACAAGATTCGCCAAGTAATTGGCGTTATTCAGCTTCCTTTATATTAAGGCTAACTCTCGTTAAAGCGAGACAATAGTTGATAAATCCTTCTTATGAGTACGTGCAGTTAGACTATGGGCCACCTCTACAAAAGTTATGGAGTCGGCAAAGGCAATCTTAAATAATACGGTGAATTGGTTAAGCCAGGTTCATCTTGAACTTGTTAAAACTGAAAGCTCGAGAAGTGCGCATATGACGCAAGTCCTTTGATAAATGTCCATATGTTGAGACATAGTGTATAAAAGCCTGCAAGGAAAAAAGTAGAAGGTCGATCTAATAACTTAGAAGTCATAAATCAAGCAAACTTACCTCATACAATAAGCAAGTCCCATTCTTCAAGACTAGCATCTTAAACAGGAAAAGACATGAGAGGGGTTTCCTCCCCGAACCATAGGCTAGATGCTAAGGTCCTCTCCTCCACAGGATCCAAAATAAGACTGTAGGGTCACGAAATAAGGGAATAGTCAAAGCTAGGATGAGATCCCAAATGAGGCATCTGAGAGGTAGAATGATTAAGACAATAATGAGACAATGCTTCATCATACTCGACCCACCATAGTTCAAGTCCACCCCAATGTTCAAGTTCACTAAAAGACGAGGAAAATGGTCATTATCATCCTCACCAAAAACTTATAGCTTAAATTTTCAAGAGAGTTTTATATCACTTGAAAATTTTCTTCAAGCGAGAGTTTTATATCACTTGAAAATTTTCAATTGAACGTCGATCAGTTCTCTACTCTTGCTTACCCCCAATTTAAGTTTTAAAGAATTATAAATCAATAAACTTATAGCTTAAATTTAGAGAGCTCTTCAAAGAAGGATAAGACAATCTTTACTGCTAATACTCGTTGGAATATTGGACTACATTTTATTGAAAACATATTTTCCAAATGTTCATGGTCCAAGGATGGATAATCTAATTCCAGTTCATGCCTTCAAGGTAGTGAGTGCCTCGACATGTGACTTTGGTGCCCTCGTAAGATCCTCTCCAATGCGGCCCATGGGCTTCATCGTCGAACTCTTGATACTTTAGGTGGCTTGCTCCTCTTCTTTCTTCCAGGAGATCCAAGCTCATCCGCAATAATAGTCATTTTGTTATGTGTCAAAAGACTCGATACGCGGGGATGAGAGGTTCATCGCAATTGGGGTTACTGCTTCCGCCCCAAATGCTAAAGAGCTGGGGGTTTTGATGTTCTAGGTGTGGTGCAGTGCAACCACAATGCTTATGCGGGCTCTTCCGACCATGACTCTTCCAAGCTTTCGAGCTTCGTCTTGAGGTTCTTCTTGAGCAAGACAGTGTTGGAGTGTCCTTCGGGGTAAAGTACTTCATAAATGGATTTTTTCTTGGTTATCTTATATAGGAGGGGTGTGAAAGATACTCTTGAGGATTGACTTTCCCCAGGTACTATGTTTGTGACAGCCTCACTTGGGACCAACTTCTCGTTTATAAATTTTACCTTCAATTTGGTTTGTGATCTCGGTTACATTGAGTTGGTGGACTATAACTGTTGGGTCTACCCCCTGCATGTCGTTGGATGTCCATGCAAAGATGTATGTATTCTTTCTCAAGAATGTTATGAGACTCTCTCTTTGCTCTTGGCCTAGGCCGGTATCGATGCTAACCACTTGGGGTTCGCTCAACAAGGGCATAGCCTCTAATCTTTATGCAACTTCTTCCCTGCCTCGTTCAGCTTCTCTAGGAGGAGTTTTCAAGCATATTTACAAGTATTGACTTTTTCTCAGGCGCTATCTTTCGGACAAGCTTTCCTAGGATCAATTTCCTATCCATAGCTCTTGTTGGACCTGCCTCCTGCAGGTTCTCATTCGATGGTTCAGATCTTTTGAGGTGGTGGTGAATCTTCGCTTCTCCTATTTTTTATTCAAACACTTGGGTATTCTATCATCTTCTTCCTTGTACTCTTTTAGGTATCACCTTGAGATAAAGGACTCTATCGACCCCTTTACGTTGTGGCAGTTTGAGGTTGTATAACCGTGATCTTTGTGAAATAGGCAATATTTGCCATTATTTCGCTTGTCAGCTCATTCCTTGATTTTTCCAAGCCATGACAACATCTCTTTGTCTTTGATCTCCATCAAAATCTACTCAACTGGTACTATGGTCGGAGTGTACTTTACAAACTGATTGGTAGGTGCCCTCTTTCGGTCATATCTTTCCTTCTGCTTGCATGATTCTGTGTGGTTGAATTCACGTTCGGTAGTCGTCTTTTCACATTCTATAAATGAACGCCTTCCTTTAGTGTTCCCTTGGGAACTTACCAGCTCTCCAGTACTTATTTATTTTTGTGCCCGAGTGTGCAACTCCACATATATAAGTGGTGCTCTTTTTCCTAAGGATCATATGAACTTTTCGTCTTTAAGTCCCACCATGACTGCTGTTAGAGTCGTATCGTCGGTGTATCCTTCAACTTGTAGTGCTTCGTTGTTTAAGCGTGACATGTACTCTCGTAGGTTCTCATGACTTTTTTTGCCTCACAGTCAGTAAATGTGTGACCGGCTTCTTCTGATCTCGTCCACCCAAGAATTGGGTGACAAAAGCTCAGGCCATCTCCCTAAACAAAGCAATGGACTTTCGTTTGAGCTACCTGAACCATCTCGAGGCTTGTCATGCGAGCGTGAATGAGAACGCTCGGCAGTTAATTGCATCTCAGACTCTACGGAGTTACCCCTATGCTTGATAAGAATCTAAGTGTTCCATAAAATCCTTGGACCCGTTGTACGCCATCATGGTTGGAAGCTTGAATTTCACCGGGACAGGCTCTTCCATGATTTCGTCAATGAAAGAAGGGTCGACCTGGTTGGCTAGGCTGTCAAGGTGAAGTTCGTCTTGGTCTTGCGCCTTCTTCATATCCCCCAACTTATCTTAGAGGAGGCAAAGTTGAGATAACCAAGGTTGGTCTTCGACTCAACCATGCGTTGCTTCCTTCAATCGCTGGTTGATCGTCGCTCTTTGGTCCGCTCCTAAATCTGATCCTGTTACACGTACACTTAGAACTTCCGGATGTCGAGTATAGGTTCTTTGTAGGTTGCTCCACAGCTGGCTACTTCTAATTGAATGTGATATGGATCGACTTCCTCCACTTCGAGAGGCTACTTGGTGCATCGAGTGCTCCCTTCTTTGATCGTTACCCCCTAGTACAAAATGATCGACCAGTCTAAGGTGTCGGAAGAGAACCTCTTTCGGAGCCTCAGTGGTAGGGTTTTCCCTTTTGTAGGGTCCCACACCAAGGATGTAGATCTTTCTGTCGCGGCTTGCTTATTGACTGGTGGACACGCTACCACCTCCTGTGGTGCATGTTGGTTCTTGGTAATGGCAGCCTGGGTTGAAGAAGGTTGTTCAAGTAACTCCATCAACCAACCTAGGTTCTCTACCATTTTTTGCACTTGTTCTTCCAGAGTTGTGAACCTCATATCAACTTGCTCCCCACCCTCAGGTTCCAGGTGTTTCTCGAATATGATTGTGACTTGGGTTGTTCGTCATCTTGAAAGAAGTGAAAGAGTCTTGCTTTTGGGGTAGAACACGAATCGTCCCCACAGATGGCGCCAACCGTTTATGCCAAAAAAGGTCAACTGGGATCAACGGTAGAGATTTGTTTACTGAGGACGAATTTGCCTGCAAAACATTGAAAATTAGGCATATCGATGTGGTGTGAGCCATAGGGCGTCCGATGCCTAAGTCAGTAATGTATTTTAGGAGAGTTTAGAGAGAGTTTGAAAGATTAGGATTAGCTTACAAGGATTTTGAGCGTATTTCGTCTTAACCCAGCTTGGATTCAAATGGAGGATCACTTGACATTTTATAGCAGTCGGACTCTTAACCGTTGTAGCTCACTTAATGGTTGTTTAATGGTTAGTCGTTTGTAACATCAACCAATTTATCGGGAATGAATACCAACGTAACTCATAACTGTTACACTTGAGAGGTGTAACAGTCTTATGTGGGGTGTTACTTGGACTCGGCTAACCTTTTTAGGTTCTCACTTCCACGGTCGATCCCTTCAGGGCGTGGGCCTTCTCGGTGCAACTCCTGACCGTTATTAGCGGATCAAGTTGTTACTTGAATTCGGTTGGCTCCTAGGGGAGACGTGACCTCCACGACTTTCCTCCTTTAGGGCGTGTTCGCCTTCGGCCATTCCTCTCAGGGATTGGTTTTGGACTTGGTCAATCATGACCTCCATGGCTTCACCCCCTTAGGGTGGTGTTCACCTTCGGTTTAACTTCTTGTTGTTATCAGTGGACAATTGTTACTTGGACTCGGTCGGCTCTTAGGGGAGCCCTGACCTCTACGGCTTTCCTCCTTTAGAGGGTGTTCACCTTCGGCCGTCCCTTCATGGATCAATTTTGGACTCGATCACTAATGACCTCCACGGCTTGCCGCTCTTAAGGGAGATGTTCACCTTCGACGTAACTCCTGGCCATTATCAACGGATCCAGTTGTCACTTGGACTCGCCAGACTCTTAAATGAGCTCTGACCTCCACGACATTCCCCTCTTAAGGGGTGTTGGCCTTTGTCCGTCCCCTTAGGGATTGGTTTTGGACTCGGTCACTAATGACCTCCATGGTTTGCCCCTCTAAGGGGGGTTTTACCTTCGATGTAACTCATGGTCGTTATCAGCGGATCTAGTTGTCACTTGGACTCGGTCGACTCTAGACGAGTCCTAATTACCTCCACGACTTTTCCTCTAGGGGGTGTTCGCCTTTTTGGACAACCTCGAGGGGGTCGAGGCCTTCTTTGGCCGACCCCTAGAAGGGCCAGACTTACTTGGCCGACCCTTGGGGGGTCGTGATGGACTTGGCCAACCCCCTAGGGGTCGTGCCCTCCATTGGCCTACCATCGGGGGTCGACATTATCTTGGCCGACCCCTGACGAGTCATGACCTCCATTTGGCTGACCCCCGTGGGGTCGTGGCTTCCATTTGGCCGATCCCCAACAGGTCGGCATTGGCTTGGCTGACCCTAGGGAGGGGTCCTAGCCTTGTTCGAGTATTTTGAGATATTTTAGCTTATAACACATATTATTTTCAACTTTAACATAAAGAATAATGTTAATTTTTGTTTTGTTTTATCTAATAACTTAATAAAATATTAATTGCAGTGTTCATGATGAGTTTTTTAGTTCAACAATAGAATACATAATGAAACTCGAGTTCCTTTCAATCTATGAGTACACATCAATACAACTATCAGTTCATAGAGTTATATATGTGTGTGTGATAAAAAACAATATAAATTGAAATTTTATTTTATCGAATAACTAAACAAAATTATTTTTTTACATAAATAAAATTATTGATTAAATATCAAAATATATTTAATATGCACGTGTACAAAGAAAAAAAATGTATTTTAAAATTAAGAGTTATTTTGAATGGTTTTGAAATGAAGAATTATTTTAAATATTTAGAAATACAAAGTTAGAAACGAGGAGTAAAATATGAGTATATATAAGTATTACATAAGTTAGTTTGTGGGTAGTTTTTAAAAGAGTATTTAGTACATTATATTTTCTAAATACTCTTAAAATCTATCAATAAACACCCCGAGGTGGCACAAAAATTTACTTATTTACTGATATTTTTATTTATTAAATAAATTTTTGTTGCCCTATAAAAAGTACAGATCTCTCCGATGTTTAGAATATATATCCAATCACATCAAGCAAAAGAATAAAAAATAAAAAAAGAAATACAAAAAATCATTCCGACAGGTTAAAATTCTGTTTTAAAGTTACAAATTTGTGTAGGTTGAATAAAGAGAAAAATAGGAGAAAAAACAGAAACAAACAAGAAGCAATGTATTTCTAGTTATTTGTCACATGTTTTTCGTTACCTTGTTCTCAAATCTTCCTATAGGTTTAGAACATGAAACCCATGCACATTTGGATTCAACTTTCCTTCTCAATTTCTTAAGTCATCTATAAGTTGTGAAAGATCTTTCAAAATCTGTAAGGAAAATTAAAAAAAATAAAATCAGAAAAAGTTTCACATTATGTACTATTTGAACTCACGTTTGAATCGTCATCTCAAATATTATTGAATTAAGCCAAAACGAGCATAGTTCAGCTGACACTAGTAATGCATTATTATCCACTCAATCACTAGTTCGAGTCTGGTAATATCTTTTATATAGAGTTTGTTGTCCCCTCTCCAACTTGTACTCAAAAAAAAGAAAAGTTATTGAATTAAAAATATAATAATATCTAATAACAATAACTGGTTTTGGTCGGGACAAACATGAGTGTAATTTAACTGTTAATACAAGACTGTCTTAACAGAAAATATGTCAAAACAATCCTTTAACTATATGAGTTACTACAATCACACTTTGAAATCCCTTTTAATTAGAACTAAAAGATTTTATGATTTAGCCGAATTATAAAATGAAGTTCCTAGAATTATGGAAACTGTGTAATTTAAGTATTTAAACTTACCAATTTGTTTTTGTAAATAAGAAATTTTTAATGTAATATATATATATGTGTTTTAAATTAATGGATAAACACATGATTTTTGCCTGTATTTTCTGAATTTAATATATTTAGGTTTTTCAGTCATTTAAAAAAACAAAAAACTGAAAGTAGCATATCCTTTGATTGTAGTAACTTATGGTAGACAGGATGTGTGATATTGATGATCAAATTTGTTTTGTGGGTAAAAAATCTCCTAGTTTTTTTTTTCTTTTAGGCTTTTTTTTTTTTTTTTTTTTTTTTTTTTTTTTTTTAGAAGAGTGGTAAACAACTATTCTTCAAGAACCCTTTGTTTATATTTGTTGATAAACAACCACTTTTAATCCTTGACGAAACTTTCCATCAAGCTCCACATTAAACTTTTTTATCATATATATTTCACATCAAACTTATCACTTAACGACTACTAAAATCAATCCTCAAATGAGGTAGTTAATTATTCAACTACCACTAATACCAGTCTCAAACAATAGTTAATTATTCTAACCACTAACATCATTTTTCAAATGATAATTACTTCAACTACCATTAATCTTTTCTGTTAGGAAGACGTCCTAAACGACTATGTATTTACATTCCTTATACGGTGTCGTTTTGCTCTATTCTTTCTATTATGTTGTACATCTTTCTTTGCCATGTACATGGCATATTTGTATTAGCCTCTTGTAGTCTTTTGTCATGGTGCAAATAGAGTCTATTTAACAACCTTTGGTGATTCTCTAATAATGATATCGACTCACCCCACTATTCTCTCGTCCATCTTCTCACTTTCACTCTGCAAATCCTATCTAACAAACTTGGTACAGAGCCACAAAATGTGAAATGGCAGAAGGCTCCCCAACCTCAGGAAATGTGGCTCAATCTTCCCCCTCCACAAATGAATTGTCCTCGAGTGTCATCAACGCCTCTGCTGAGTACCTTTTTGTCGGCCAAGCTTGATGAAACGAACTATCTCCTATGGATAGGAATGAATCTATCGATTCCTTAGGGGCCAGGAGGTTGAAGGATTCATGCTGGGAACTAAAGCTCAACCGAAAAAGGAAGTCGATGTCGCGGGAGAAAAGTAACTAGAAGCCAACCCATTTCATGTTGAATGATGTTCCATCAACCAAGCCCTATGTTGATGGCTATTTGGTTATTCGAGTCTAGTGGTAACAGTTGAGGTTAGATGTTTCAACACCTCTAGTGTGGTCTGGACAGAGCTTGAAAAGATCTATGATACGTCAAGTAAGGCGAGAGTAAATCAGCTAACAAGAATCCTGCAAAACACAAAGAAACAAGTGATGAAAATGTTGGACTACCTTGCATTTCTAAGACAAGCTTGGGAGAATCTTCAACTCGTTGGAATGTCGATTGCGATTAATGACCGGGTATCTTATGCCCTGCCTGGTCTAGATTCTGAATACATTCTTATCGTCTGTGCAATTGAAATCAAAGAGATCTGAACAAGGCTATAACTCAGCTCCATACTCATCCATTTAGGAGCTACTATTGCTCGATTTTCTCTTAATCTAACTGAATCAAATGATATTTTTGAAAATAGGAAGGGAAGAAACTATAGTCGAAGCAACTATAACAACTCTTAGTCCAACAATCAGTCCATCAACCAGTTTTCAAACGTGAACCATAGTGTTTCACAACAAAACTCTCAAACATGAGTTAGGGAAGAGGATAAAATGGGATAGGACGTAGTCACGAACGAAATGGTGGTCAACGTAACAGACAATATTGTTATCTCTACTAGAGGAATGGTCATTCCATGAACAAATGTTGGTTGTGATACATTGAGTCCATCAACAACCCCAACATAAACAGTGCAAGTAACAACAGTAGGTACAATAATAATACCAACAACTTATAGCTTATCTAGCTGCTCTGGAAACACTAAATGACCCCTAATGGCTCGCTGATAGTGGTGCAATAAACCACATTATTACGGATCTCAATAACCTTGCTATCAAGAGTGTCTACATAGGTACAAAAAGTTTGAGTGTGGGTAATGGCTCGAAATTAAAAATTGATCACGTAGGAAGTAACATAATTGAATCTGAGTCTCTACCTGGAGCTAGCTAAAGTACTACTTAATGAGCTTCTTCATATCCCATCTATTAAGAGGAATTTAGTCAGTATTGCTAAGTTAACTGCTGATAACAATGACTATGTTGAATTTCACTCTAATGTTTGTATTGTGAAGAACAAGGTTACAAGAAAGGTGATGTTGCATGAGGTTCTGTTAATAGACCCCTTGGTTTAAATTTTTTTGTGATATTAATATTTAATGTATAAGGGCATAATTGTAATTAGTGATTATGTTGTGCTTAAATAGGGAGGTTGGAGTCTTAGGAGGGGGGTATGTTTTCAGCATTGTCTTGAAAGGGAGACTTTGGGGGAGAGTCCTGGCCCTCTCGAACGGCTACGGGATTGTAACGCCTATTATTATCTCAATATATTGTTCTTGTTTATTATCTTTTTCGGTATTCTTTGTCTCGTGTTGGTTAAGGCAAAT
>JBBMEG010013337.1:0-70316 GCA_037832605.1 Cyclanthera cordifolia
AGGTACGCACGGACTTTACCAGGATGGCTGATCGGAGTGGCTGAAGGGACCATGGACTCTTGTCGTGTCGGGTTTTTCTTTTCTTTATTCCTGTTTTCCTGCATATTTAGGTTCATAACTTTGTGGAACTGGTTTTAAATGCATTTTTGTTGAATTGGTTTAAATCTTTAATAAATGGGTGCCCGTTGGTTTTCTTTTTATCGAACAATCATAAATGAGGTTAGATGAAGCATTATTATTAAAGGGTGATTCATTGATTACATTCTTAAGTAGATAAAAGTGTCCTAGTCTAGGGCGGGTTTTTACACCGCCACTCATGTGGTGGCATGTGCTGCCACATCACTAATGTTGACCTTTAAACTTCTTTTTGACCAAATAAACCCAATTTTGATCAAAATTTAGACCCAATGACTCCTATTTTGGTCAAGTAACCCCAAATTGGACATTTATTTAATTATGATATCGCAATTCGGTGTGACTGGGTTGTTCAAGCTGTTGTTATGGCCTCGAGGCACCCAAAAGGTCGAGTTTTATCAAATGTCGGGTATTTTGGATTCTTCATCATTTGGTAATTTTGATTTTCTGATTCCATTTTTGTAGGCATGAGGTGCTAGTTTTGATTAGTTTGCTTTGTACAGGGATTGGATTCGTGGTTTGAGTGCCATGAGCTTCACTTAGATTTCATGATTTCAGTTGAGGATTTCAGCCAATGTAAGGGACCTTTATCCACTACTCGAGGCATGTGGTTTGATCATGCACACTTTGAATGTATTGACTCATATATATGATTTGACATGTCATTTACTGTATGATGCTTGTATTGGTTTCATAAATAGCATGCACCATGCACTATGAGTATTATATGTATGATTTGGCATGCCTTGCTCTATTTGATGCTTGTATAGATTTTACTAATATCATTCAGCATGTACTGTGTTTATCTTGTTTAGGAAAATCATGTATATTTGTTATATGTCTGGATATGTTGAACCATTGTATGTTTGATTGTAAGAGCCAGTCTTTCATGTGATTCGTGTGATTCGTGTGTCCCAACAGTGAACTTACCTATTTATTTGATAAACAACTTGATGATTCGTTTAGACGTAATCAAGTGATAAAGACCAGATAGAAAATACTAGTGAGCGGACATGTTGGTTTGTGGCTGGCACGTTCTTGAGAAGAGATTTATGGTCTCTCACTGTAGAACTTCTAGAGATGGTGGGACAACCAGGCTAACGGCTCCTGTCGAGTTTTCACATGTAGTCTAGGGTGCCTCTCTAGGTTTATAGTTAGGCACGAGGATTCCACGTTTCACCATGGGTAGGAGCCTGTGGGTATTTGTGGTCCCTTAGCTAGCAAGTCTCCATATTCACCGTATCCATCGGCCTAGAGTAGGATGTTCGAGATTACCTTAGAGATTTGTGGTCTCTTATGGATATTGTGTCTTGGGTACATTGCCCTAGACTGCTCTACGTGGCGTAGGTCATGGACATGGTTCTCGACCTATCGCACAAGAGCATTATTTGTTGATTCTTTGACTAATGCATGACTACTTCGAGTTGGAGAATCCCTACTAAGTTTTTACAGACTCACAATTTCTATTGTAGATTACCATAAGTACTACAGGATCGTACCGAGATGAGTGATCGAGAAGCTGGAGACGATCATGAGACCCACTACATTATGTTTAGAGTCTTTATTTTGTTTGTTTTCTTTTGCACAAATTTTAGGAACATGATACATTAGTTATCTCATTAGGCATGTTTTATGTTTTGAACATAGAGGTACCCTATACTAAATATTTTTGGATTTAAGTATTGAACTACATTTTACTTCACTGTCATTAATGGATTTTATAACGATTTTAATTACGCATGCTCATATGTCCTTATTTACATGCATTTAGAATTAAAGACTTAGGTTGAGTCCCTAGATTTGGTTGATTCCTTACAAAAGAGGAGATAACTCTCAACTTTGAGAGACTATTCTCACCATGAGAATGATAATAATAAACAGCCCCCAATACCTCTATTTATAATCTTAGTACGATATTCAAATAAGGAGAGAATAATATTTTTTTATATTTGATATTAAAAGATATTAGAGAAATCTTTTTTAATATTTATCTACTAATATTCTCAATATCTTTAAATTAAAAGATTTGTCTAAGATATTTATCCATAAATATCTTTTATTAATGTATCTCATACATCAAAAAATTCTCTCTAATTAATATTTTTTCTATAAATATTAATTCAATTAATATATCCAATATATTAATTAATTCTCATTAATTAATTATTATCCAATAAGTATTAATTCAATTAATATATCTAATATATTAATTAAAAATATTTTTAATAATTATCCAATAATTATTAATACAATTAATATGTCCCACATGTTAATTAATCAATTCTTAATAAATATTAATACAATAATTATTTACACAATTAATTTATCCAATAAATTAATCATTCCTCATAAAATAAATAATTATCCAATAATTTTTTATAGAATTCATTTATCCCATAAATTAATGATTTTTCTAACTAAATAATTATCTATTGATTATTTATCCAATTAATATGTCCAACATATTAATTAATTTTTTCTTACTAATTAATTATCTATTAATTATGTATGATTAATTTATCCAACAAATTTATTATTTCTCATTGATATTTATTTAATAAATATTAAATTAAATATCAAATATATTAATAACCATGTTTAATAAATTAAACTTAAGTTTCTATTAATTATGTACAATATAATTAATTAATGAATTTGAACTCTTCAAATTTACTCTTTAATAAAAAGTATGCTAGCAAGTATGAGCTATAGGTTGAAAGCTATGTTTTTTCACTCTACACTATCCTAGTCCCTATAACATAACACAAAAACTTTATTATCATAAATACTAGCATAAAACTCTCGAACCCATTCACACCTTGTGTTCTCAATAGGCTAACAAACTTGACCCTAGTCACGATTGTTAATTGCATTAACAATAGACTTTGGCATAGATGCAAAACTTCTCGAGAAGTCATGTTCTTATAAAAGCAATCTTAGCTTCATCATTTTAAGTTTCTTCTGAATCAAGCTCTCACTAACTACTGTACATACAGTACCCACTTTGCAAACTTGAAGAACAGGGTTCTTAGTGTCCAATTCGATTCTCTCATGCACATCATGTGTCTGGGACACCTCTTCAATCTCATCAACTTCTTCTTCCATAAAAACTTGTTCTTCACATGCCACTTTTTAGGCCACTAAAGCCTCTTCTTCAACAACCTCTTATTCAACAACCTTAGGTGTTGCTTCAGGCTCCTCAAAATCACCCCCAGTAGTGATTTCATCTCTTTCTTCTTTTAACTCTGTTTCTCTCTACTT
Organism: Cyclanthera cordifolia; assembly: GCA_037832605.1. Taxonomy (NCBI): domain Eukaryota; kingdom Viridiplantae; phylum Streptophyta; class Magnoliopsida; order Cucurbitales; family Cucurbitaceae; genus Cyclanthera; species Cyclanthera cordifolia. Next base: position 3,397 of record JBBMEG010013337.1, read on the forward strand.
CCGTATTTTCTTCTTGAACTATTTTCCCCACCCTTTCCTCAACAATATCTTCTTCAATCTCTACACCCTCTTCAATCGCTCTTTCGCTTTCTGTAGCAACCTCTCGAATGGGAATAACCACTTCTTGCATGCTCTCAATCTCTCCCATAACTTGTTCGACAAAGATATTCTCAAGAACTTGGGTAAACCACGACAGTTGCCTCTTCATCAACGACCATTAATGCTTTCAAACTCTCACCATTTGGTTCAGCTAATGCAAGCTTTTTCCTTGCATTCCTCTTAGCCACATTGCTACCACTACGTGAGCTTACCACTTCTGGTTCTTGTCATTTGATGAGATTAAGGCTACGGTTTTAAATCACACAAAGAAACGAATCACAAATGGGTTTCGTAAACAAAATCTTTAAGGGCAAAGGAATTCTTGGAAGCATAAGAACTTTTGCTTGTGAAATCTTAGTATAAAGGAAAATGAATCAACAGAATGCAGTGCTACACCCATACGCATTCATGGCCTATCCAATCTCCAATCTGTTCCAGATGAAATGATGCAACTATTCACACTCACACCACAGTTTTTCTTTCGGTTCATTAAATAACCGCCATTTAAAAATGACGCTTGGGCTCATTGACACCCAAATACGGTTTTCTAAAAATTCATTTTATGAAAATAAACTAACGCATTTTCTCCAACAAATCTATTTGAACTCAACATTTCTCTTTCCACTTTTTAAAATAAATAACATTAATTGGCGTCGTTTTCAAAAAACTTTTTGTCTTTTTCAAAACAATTAAAAAACATGCACAAAAGACATATTTCATCCAAAAAATTAAAATACATTAAACTACTAATCAAAACCTCTATAATAAAATTTAAATAATTCAACAATACAAACTACATACATTATTTACAACATAAATGTAATAAACTTTGCTGTCTTTGAAATAAAATATATAATAAGAATCCAGATAGCTCTAACAAATTCTTTCTCTAATTAGTTGTTAAAGGGTGAGCATAATTGAATCTCTAAAAATCCTCTCCCTAATAATGCTTTTGCTTATAACCGTTAATTGAGAATTCAGTCTGATCTTCTGGATTTTTAATCTTAAGTGCTTCATGATTGAACACATGTGTAACTACAAAAGGTTCAGACCATTTAGATTTAAGTTTTCCAGGGAAAAGCTTCAATCTGGAATTATACAATAATACTTCTTCACCTGCTTCAAATTGCTTGGGAAAAATTCTACTGTCATGCCATTTTTTAGTCCTCTTTGTAAAGTTTTGCATTTTCAAAAGAGAAATTTCTAAAGAGTTCAAGTTCTAAAATCTATAACATTCTTACTGGTCTAATTAACTTAGAATCCATATTTAATTCTTCTAATGCCCAGTATGCCCAATGTTCCAATTCTAGAGGTAAGGGTCAAGCTTTACCAAAGACTATTCTATAAGGAGATATTCCTAAGGTTATTCTGAACGATATTCTGTATGCTCATAAAAAATCATCTAACTTACTAGACGAATCTTTCCTATTTGAGTTAACCACCTTTCTAAAATTGCTTTTATCTCTGTTAGATATTTCTGCTTGTCCATTAGTTTGGAGGTGATGTGTTGTAGCAATCTTATAAGTGGTATTATATTTCTTCAACACTGATGTTGAAGCTCTATATACGAATTGAGTCCCTTCACCCAAATCTCGTAAATTGATAGCAGTTTTAACATCATTATTTAGGCTAGCAATATCATCTACCCACTAATCTGCAACAACTAAAATTTACACATTCCATTTGAAGATGAAAACAGTCCCTTGAAATCTATTCCCCCTTATATCAAACAATTCAACTTCAAGAATATACTTTAAAGGAATTTCATCTTTTCTCCCTATGTTACCTTTGTGTTGGCATCTGTCACAAGTTTTAGCAAAATATTGAGCATCTTTAAAAATAGTAGGCAAAAAATAACCAGATTAAAATATCTTAGCTGCTTTTATGGCCCCTCCAAAATGGCCATCGAATATAAATGCACGACATTCTCGAAGAATCTTCTTGCTTTCATTCTCTGTTACACACCTTCGAATAACATAATTAGCACATTGTTTATACAAATATGGTTCGTCCCAAAAGTAATTTCTAACCTTATACAAGAACTTCTTCTTTTAATGGTCATTTAACCTTGTCGGGATAATATCACTAACTAGGTAATTTGCATTATCTGCAAACCATAGAGTGTCAGATTGTTGAACACTCGTAATGGCAAACAACTATTCTTCAGGAGAAGTTTCCTTGATTTCCAATTGCTTGCACAATACTTTTGGTTTCTCTATCCAAGACAAACGATCTGCAACATGGTTTTCACTTCCCTTTTTACCCAGAATTTCCACATCGAACTCTTGTAGAAGAAGAACCCACCTTATCAACTCAGGCTTAGCATCCACTTTTGTCATCAAATAATTGATAACTACATGATCTGTGTAAACTATTACTTCAGACCCTATCAAATAAGATGTAAACTTATCAAGCAAAATACAACAGCTAACATCTTCTTCTTAGTTGCGGTATAATTCTTCTGTGCTTCATTTAAAGTTCTGCTAGCATAGTAGATAGGATGAACCACCTTCTCCCCACATTCACTAATAACTCTCCATTTAGAGAGTTATTTAACTTACTTTTACTAAGATTTTATGTGTTTAAAAAGTTAATATCGTAAGAATTTCATGATTTCATATGGGAAATAGGCTAAATACATCACTTAGTCAATTTAGGCATATTGAATATAAGATATGTGGAAAATGCATTTTTAATGTTTTCGCATTTTATTACTTAAAACTCATCAATGTTATGAGCATTAATGATTAGCACAGAAAAATGGAAGCTAAAGATATCGATGAAGCCAAAATGTTCACAATGCTAGTAACATTCACACATAGGTGGAGAAGTGCAAAAGTTCTGTTATTGAGAGTATTGACAAAGGGCAGAGCATTCCCAATGCTGGTTATAGTCTACCCACATCAGATTTAAAAGCCAAAAAAACACAAATTTTCATTTTATGCAGGTCAATGATGGATTGTACAACCAAGATCTATTGCTTACGTCACCTAATTCCTAGGAGGGCAAGATCAGAAAAAACCAGTCATCTATCTAATTACCGTGAGGCAAAGGAGTCATGAGAACCTTCAAGAGTACATTGCCCGCTTCAACAACAAGGCTTTGCAAGTCGAAGGGTACTCCGGCAGCACGGCTCTCGCAGCAGCCGTGGCCTGACTCAGGGATGAAAAGTTCCTGTGATCGCTTGGGAAAAAAGCTTCACTCACTTATGTTGAGCTCCTAACCAGAGCGCAAAAGTACATGAGTGCAGGAGAGCTTGTCAACTCTCGAGGAGGCACCGAAGGGAGGCGCTCAATTTCGGAGCGTGAGAAGTCAATCAGTCAACGTGAGGCTGGCTACAAGGAGTCGCGAAAGCGAAGGGAGGAAGAGAGCCCAGTGAAAAAAGAGAAGACTGAATGGCGAGGGGTACCACCTAGCTGGTTTGAGAAGTACACTCCAAAGATAAGGAGAAGCTAAAATGACCAAGCCGAATTAAGACCGGGTTCAACAAAAGAAATATAGGCAAATACTGCCTATTTCACACGTACCATAACCATGCTACCTCGGACTGACGACCTGAAGGAGTTCATAGAGTCCTCCATCTAAAGAGGTCGACTGGACAAGTACGTGGAAGAAGGATGGAAAAACGTCTAAGTCCCCTAGCAAGAAAATGGGAGGCAAAAAGTCACCACCGCCGCTGAAGATCAGAACAATGGTCGGAGGACCGGCTGGAGGGGAGTTCAACTGGAGTCAGAAGGAAAATGTGAGACAAGCCAGAGGCCTGCTAAGGGGTGAGGAACTGCAGATAATGGCAGTAGAGGACGAGCAACTTAGCTCCATTACCGCTAAAGCTGCAGCATTACACCAGCCACACAACGACGCCTTAGTTGTGTCCCTGATCGTCTCCAACATCTGCGTTAGAAGGATCCTCATGGTTGGAGGCAGCTCGGCAGATGTGCTGTCATTAAAGGCTTACGACGCCATGAAGCTGGGAAGGGAAAGGCTCAAGCCGAACTCGACGCCCCTAGTCGGGTTTGGCGGGAGCACTTTGATCCCTGAAGGATCAGTCGAGCTCCCGATAACTTTTGGTGAAGTTGACAACATCGTCTTACAATTCGTCAATTTCTTGATGGTGAACGACAACTCTACCTACAATGCAATACGAGGAAGACCCACGATCCATGGGCTAAGGGCAGTCGCGTTAACTTACCACCAGGTGATAAAGTTCCCTACTCCTATGGAGATGTGGCAAGTTAGAGGAGAACAATTATCCTCAAGGGAGCGCTACCACACAGCCCTACAGGGAATGGTAGGAGTCATTGAGATAAAGGACTGTTGAAAGAGGGCCAGTGCCAGGTGAGGCTGTCCAAGGAACAACACCTGCAGGGGTATAAATCCAGCAAGTACCTAGGTCCCAAAACGCCAAGGATGATGCTTTGGCAAAGTTAGATGTCGTATACGAAACCAAGGTGGTCAAGACCATGCCGATAGAGATCCTAGACAAGTCTAGCATCCCCGCCAAGCTGCTGCACGGAATTAGCAAGGCAACACGAATCTCGCCTGCAACATGGATGACCCCTCCTTCCTTGAATACTTGGGGAAGGGTAAGTTTCCAGACAACAAAGACGACGCCGAACGACTTAAGTTCAAAGCTTCCAAGTACGTGTGGGAAGGGAATAGGCTGTACAGGAGGGGGTACTATTTACCTCTCCTTAGGTGCTTAGACCCTAGTGAGGCCACTTATCCAATGAAGGAAGTGCACAAAGGCATCTGTGGCAACCATGAAGGGGCAAGGTCCCTAGCCAAGAAGTTAGTCAGGCAAGGCTACTTTTGGCCGACCATGGCCGAAGATTTCAAGAAGTATACTTGGGCATGCAACAATGGCCAGAGTTTCGCTACCATCTAGAGATAGCCACCCGAGGTCCTAACTAGCACGATGAGACCATAACTGTTTGCGCAATGGGGGGTAGACCTTATAGGACCCTTACCAGTTGGGCGAAGCCAAGTTAAGCTCGCAGTGGTAGTAGTGGATTACTTTATCAATAAGAACTTAAAGACCGAGCTCAAAAGCTTGAAAGGGTCTTGGGCGGAAGAACTCCCGCAAGTGTTGTGGACGTACTGCGCCGCGCCTAGGACATCAACAAGCAAAACCCCCTACTCACTAGCCTTTGGGGCGGAATCAGTAATTGTGGTCGAGATATGACTTCCATCCTCCACGTAGAGTCTTTTGACTCAACTCAAAATGACCAGCAGCTGTGGATGAGTCTGGATGTCCTGGAAGAAAGAAGGGACACGACCCACATGAGGGTGGCGAGGTACAAAGGCTGCATTGCCAAGTAGTACAACTCCCTAGTCAAGACAAACTGCTTCCAAGTTGGCGACTTAGTGCTGGGGAGGGTGATGCCAAACACCAAAGAACTCAACAGTGAAGTCTTGAGGCCAAATTGGGAAGAACCATATCAGGTCGCCAAGGTGGCACACCCAGGAACCTACTACCTCGAGGACATGGACATGAATAAGATTGTAACGACCCGACCTAAACTATGAGTTCAATTCTAGGTCTGTTACCCTAATGCATGAATTTCAACACTTTGATGACGTGGGCATGTTCTCAAAACGAAAAAATTTAATTAAATTCCAAAAGCTTTGAAAACCATTTAAGGGTACCCAAGTAAAATCTAAAACAGTGAACATCATTTAATACCATAACTAACCCATGCCCTAAAAGTTATGCAGAAGAAAACAAAGGTGAAATAAGTTGTAAGAGTGCAGCGGTGCCCATGGTCAAATCCAGCTCGATCATCCATCCTGGTACAAACTTGTCGTACCTGTGGAAAGGGTGAGTTCGTGAAAACTCAGTAAGGATCCCCAAATCGGGATGAGACATGAATATAATCAAAATAAATTATCAACAATAGCAACAACCACAACGGTCTCAATAATATACCTCAATCAAAGGGTACATAGACCCAAACTTCACTAAAACTTACATATTAAACAAGATCCCCTTATGGGACGGCGCTGTCAATGCACTCACCAAAACCCGAGTCTTGTCCCATATAGGACGGCGGTGAGAATGCACACACCAAAATAATTTAATTCCATTGAATTACACATCAATTTGGCCCTTAATGAGACGGCAGTGTAGACTAGTTTGCTATGGAATATCCCGGCCTATCACGCACCTTAAATGTCTTGCAACGATTCAACAACATCAATAAAAAATCTTATTTTATGAACATCAACAAGTGTCAATACATCAACACACACACACATAACCGGATATAACCTATTGGTTCAGTTCTATCTCAACAATCATGAATAGGCCAGTCTTCTAAATAAAATAACAACATCAAATAGACAGCAATCTATATGGGCATCTTCGAGTATCTATACATCATCATAATTTTCAGATATTCATATATATTTATATGTTCAATTCTATCTCAGATAGCCAGTACCTAATCAAGTATCATCAAATCATATAAGCATGTATCTAATAAATGGTTTGCAAATACATGATATCAGATGATGCATATGATGAATGATAATACCGAGCGACTTCACTAAGACCTTGCAATTATGAGTCCTCAATAGTTAGTAATAGTGACATCGGGGCTATCTTGACGAAACATGCCACTCGCGGACCTTCAATAGATAGAACTTTACATTGTCGGGGCCACCCTCGTAGGGCATGCCACTATCGGCCTTCTTTACATAGATACACTTCCGGGGCTACCCTTGTAGGGCATTGCCACTCCCGGGCCTTCATTACATAGAGATTACACTTCCTGGGCTACCCTTGTAGGGCATGCCACTCCCGGGTCTTCAATATCGATGCATGTGTAATGCAAATGGTTCAAATTCGTATCAATATGGTTAATGAATGAAAAGGTGTTTCACAATGACATGTCAGCTTATCATGAATCAATAACTCAGTGCATCAAATATGTATAGTTCATAGGATAACAATATCATTCACAAACAACATTTCAATCACTACAGATTATCAAGTAAATTACACTCAATTTATCCTACACATGCCAATATTTACCAACAAGATTCCAATTTACAGATATAATTCCCTTACCTTAAGCGATCCCACGAGCGAGCTCCTACGCTCCAAGCCAACGTTTAACAAAGGCTAGCTCACGAACGAAGTCCAGCGGTTATCTCGGCACAACCCTGCTACAACAGATCTATGTGGCGATGCGAATGGACGAAGTCGTCGAACCTCGCCGGTGTGTCTCGTAGTTCTGCAAGGTTGGACAACTCGCAGCAGCAGGCGCGACAGTGCTGGACGACGTGGGCTGGGCGAGCACGGCTTAGGCTGCGCCAGCTCGTGGTCTCGGATCCACCCTGGTGCGGCGACTTGCACGGCGGATCTGGGCGACGTCGGTCTCCGGCGAGGGTGGGTGTGCTGTCAGCATAGTTTGGCAGAGAAGGATGGAGGTAGTGGATAGAAAAATCGGGAGAGAGAGAGAGCCAAAATAGGGTTTTTGTGCTTATTTTTTATTTCATATTTAAAATACTAAAAATAAAACTTAATTCTCTCTCTCCCACTCAAACAAAACATAAAATCAAGGCCAATTAAAGGACACAAACCAATAAACTACTCACAATGAACTTTAAATGATTTAGGGACCATTTACAATGGTTCTTCACCACTTTAAAATATTATTTTTAATAAATTTCAAGATTCATTATTAAATTCCCTAATACTTAGATTATTTAGTTAATCACAATTTTAACATTTAAATATATATATATATATATATATATATATATATATATATACATATATATATATATTTCCTCATTTAAAGCTAGACTTTAAATTTAAATATCAAAAAATGTTGGGTTGTTACAAAGATCCTCCATCCTTGGAATGCATGACACTTGAAAAAGTACGTTCAATAGAATTTAAATCAAGTTGTTAATGAATAAAATGTTATTTTCTCACTCTTTCAAAAATTTTATCTTAATTTAAGTATATTGATATTGTCATAAACTTAAATTGGGGGTAAGCAAGATAGAGAGAATAAAAAGCTTTTGTTCATTCAAAGTTCAAAGTTTTCCGGATTACAACCAAGAGGAAAGACAAAGTTGGCAAAGTAAAATGCTTCAAAAAAGACAAACAACAAAAAGATGGTCATCAAGGCCCCCCGAAGCTGCGCCTACTGGAAGTTGGTTGGTTGAGTCTGGCTTGAGGAGGAGCTGTCTTAGCTGGAAGGGCTTGACTTCTTTCAGGCAAGCCTTGGAAGAGGCGAGAGTTATAGCAAGCGGCTTAGGTTGGATCACTTGAAAGTCCGAATTTGAAGGCTGGAAAGGAAAGATCGCTGACTTTTCTGCAGTGCTGGAACAAAGAGACAGAAAAAAGAGAAGGAGGTTGCCATAGCTAACTCCATCTTGAATTTAGTCCAGTGCCCAGCTGATGGCAGCTTCACCGACGTTGTTCTCCAAAATTACGAAGGCAGGAGAGCCTTTCACAAGGTTCGCCATATAAGTGACGTTCTTTAGCTTCCTTCAATGAGAAGCCAACTTTCATACAAGTCAAGGAATAGTAGACAGGTGCTTCTGGCGTGTAAGGACTGAAAGACTTCGGGCTGCTTCGATAGAAGTCTGAAAGTCGACTAAGGCTGCTTCGACAATTCGCTGAGCTTCTCGAGCCTGTACAGCTCCCACTTAAGCTTATCAGAGCTACTAGACAAAGAAGAGTAGGTGTGACGAAAGTTCTCATTAAGGTGACAGGAAGCCGAGGAAAAGTGCACGAAGGCCTGCAAGCACAAAGGTAACAAGTTAACCTATATACTTAGATAAATGTGTGGCTATAAAGAAGAGGAGTACATCAAAAGGCAACAAAGTCATTCAGTGCTACACTTGTTGGAACTAGGCTTATTGAGTCCGGCTTGGACAGATTCGGTCTTAGCTGGAGGAGCCTGAACAAGGATGACATTCTTAGGCACAACTTAGAAGGTGCAGAAATCATGAGCAACTTGCACTGGATCATTAAGAAGTCCAGACTCGAAGGCCGGCGAAGAAGGGTCGAGACCTTTGCTGCAGTTGTGGCGCAAAAAGACTAGGAGAGAGACAAGAGGGTACCATGGGTAACCCGTTCTTTAATTCGGTCCGATGCCCAACCCGTAGTAGCCGCGCCCAAAGTTGTTCTTCAATGTTATAAACGCAGGAGAGCCTTTCAACTAAATTGACTAAATGTAGGGCATCCTACAACTTCACCTTAGCAAAAGTCAAACTCCCGACAAAGCTGAGTGGGGGTAGATGAGTCATCCTTGTAAGTTCAAGCGACAAGACTTTGGACAGCCTTAGCTAAAGTTCGAAAGTTAGCCAAGGAAAACTCAGCAACACCCTGAGCCTTATGAGTTTAGGCTAAGTCCAACTTGAATTGATCGATGCTAGACGACCAAGAGGACCGCGGATAGCACAAGTCCTCTCGAAGGTACAAAGAAGTGGAAGCAAGGTGCATAAAGACCTGCCCTCCAAAAACTACAAGGAAATAGGCAACCCTCCGTAATAAGATCCACCGTACCATTTGTGGGAGTCCTAAAAGCAAGGGAAGGAGATCCCGACCATTAAAGTAGCATTCGAAGTCAGTGTACCCTGCAGGCTGTGGACTCCAAAGAACACGGTCCAAGTGTTCGAAGCCACCTATAACTACCAAGGCCTTATGCCGAGTCCTATTTTGAAAAGAGGAGGATAAGATGGTGGGACTCAATCTCATATCCAGATGAAGGATCTATAAGAGAAAAGGTAAAGATATAGCTGCGAATGGCGAGGTTGGAAAAAGGAAAGTCTCTAAAAAGAGAGCCTAAGTAACCTGTGAGATTCGAAAGGCGCTTGAAAATGGGCAAGTCCCTACTAAGGGAGCAAAAGGAACCTTCATGTCAAAGAATGCCTAAAAAGGTGATACTGTAAAAAGAGAGCCTATTTAGTCGCAATTTTCGAAAAAGTGCCCAAAAAAGGTGAAACTTTAAAAGGAGAACCTACTTGGTTAAAATTTTGAAATATGACTAAAAATCGTTAGTCTCTAAAAAAGAGAACGTTCTTAACATTGAACTACTCTTCAAATTCTGGCAACAGAGTAAGTTCGGAAATGAAGAGTAGGGGTAATGTTGTAGACTAAAATATCTCGAAAGACTCGAAAGAGGTTGGGACCCAGCCAGAGGACACACAAGCCAACGCCAACCCCTTAAGGGTCGGCCAAATGGAGGCCTCGACCCCCATGAGGTCGGTCAAGCCTATTGTCGACCTCCCGACGGCCGACCAAGCAAGTTCGACTCCCCTAGGGGTTAGCCAAGGAAGGCCTCAACCCCCGAGAGTCGACCCTTACAGCCTCACCCCTCTCGGGTCCGGAAAAAGAAGGCGAACACCCCTTTAGTAGAAAGCCGTGGAGGTTAGGACTCTCCAAAGAGTCGACCGAGTCCAAGTAACGGCTGGGTCCACTCGTAACGACTGGGAGTTACGCCGAGTAGGCCAGCCCGAGTGGATTAGATGTGGAGATCAGGACTTTCTGAAGAGTCGACCGAGTCCAAGTAACGTATGAGGGCGCTACATCCCGTGGTGTCTCCCGTTACAACGAGTAGGTCAGCCCGAGTGGATTGGTCGTGGAAGTCAGGACTCTCTGAAGAGTCAAGCTAGTCCAAGTAATGTACATAGATACTTCACCCCGCGACGTCCCTCCGTTACAATGAGTAGGTCAACTCGAGTGGGTTGGTCAAGGAGGTCAAGACTCCCCTAGAGTCGACCAAGCCCAAGTAACACACGGAGACGCTGCACCCTGTGGCATCCCCAGTTACAACGAGTAGGCCAACCCGAGTGGTGGTCGTAGAGGTTAGGACTCTCTTGTGGACGAGTCGAAGTAACGTATAGAGGGGCTGCACCTTGTGACATCCTCCGTTACAACGAGTAAGTCAGCCCGAGTGGATTGGTCGTGGAGGTTAGGACTCTCCCCCAGGAGTCAACCGAGTCCAAGTAACGTAAGGAGACGCTGCACCCCGTGGCGTCCTCGATTACAATGAGTAGGTCAACCCGAGTGGGTTGGTCGTGGAGGTGAGGACCCGTAAGGGTTGCCCGAGTCCCAATCTGACCTCTGAGAAGGAAGGTCGAGTAGGCCAACCCGAGTTGGTTGGTCGTGGAGGTTAGGACTTTCCTGTGGATAAGTTGACCAAATCCAAGTAGCACTAAGAGGCATCGCACACCCGTGGCGTCCTAGCGTTACAACGAGAAGGCTGCACCCCTAAGGGGTCTACCGTGGAGGTGAGGACCTGCCAAGGTTGACCGAGTCTAAGTAACTCTAGAGTCAAAATCGTTACACCTCTAAAGGGTAATGGTCAGGAGTTACGTCGGTATTCATACCCGACTTAATGACGGACGTTTCTAACAGCCGACAATTAAGCCACCCATAAGTGAGCTGCAGCGGTTACAAAACCGACTGTTATAAGAGTCAATACATTCTCTATTCCAAAGGGACGATCCTAAGCTAATCAAGCTAAGCATTCTTGAGCCATTCTGAGTTCTAAATTATCATTTTAAAATCTCCTACTGACTTAGGTATCGGAGGCCTTGTGGCTCACACCACACTAGTGTATCATAATTCTTTCTTTTTTCCAGGCCTTTTCGTCCTTTTTCGTCCTCAGTTAAAAATATATTACTGTGGATATATGTTGACCATTTTTCAGCATCAACATTAATAAATTATAAACTAACCTAAAAATTAATTTTAATAAAATAAAAATAGGTTAAAAAAAATTAAAGTTAAGAAAGAAGGAAAATATGAAGCATTAAATTGTAGTTGAAAATGAAAGAAAAATGTCATTACATTCAAAATAAAAAATGAATAATCATACGACAATAAAACAATTATGAAAATAAAAATCATGAAAAGTGCATAAAAAAGGTTTACCTTTTACTAATAACTCAGGATTGATTTCTTCCTTAGACATTGTGATGGTTTGCGCGAATTGCCCATATGAAATAATATTAATAAATTATAAATTAACATGAAAATTAATTTATAAAATAAACAATAAAAAAAAATCGAGAAAAAAGAAAAATATGAAACTTCAAATTGTTTTTGAAAATGAAAAAGAGAATGTAATTTTTATAGTTGTTGGAAAAGAAGTTAGTTACAAAAACTTCAACAATCTATAAGTTTGATATTTGTTGATGCCGAAAAATGGTCAACGGATATCTACAGTAAATTTGTTTAGCTGAGGCAAAAGACCCTGCAAAAAAGCGAATTTTCGGGCACACCGGTGTGGTGTGAGCCACAGGGCCTCCAAAGCCTAAGTGAGAAAACGGAATTAAAAGAATAGTTTAAAGCACAAAAAAAGGCTGAAGGGTCCTTAGCTTAGGATTAGTCCCTTTGGATAGGAAAATGACTTGACTTTTATAGTAGCCGGTCTCGTAACCGCTGCGGCTCACTTATGACCATATAATGACCGACCATTGGAAACGTTCGTCATTAAGCCGAGTATGAATACCAGTGTAACTCCTGACTGTTACCCTTCGGAGGTGTAACGGCCTTGACCCTGGAGTTACTTGGACTCCGTCAACCTTGGCAGGTCCTCACCTTCATGGCCGACCCTTTAGGCGTGCAGCTTTCTCGTTGTAGCACTAGGATGCCACGAGTGTGTAGCGTCCCTTAGTGCTACTTTGGACTTGGTCGACTTATCCACAGGAAAGTCCTAACCTCCACGACCAACCCACCCAGGTCAGCCTACTAAACCGCCCTCCTCAAAGGTCTGCTTTGGACTTGGTCAACCCTTACGGGTCCTCAACTCCACGACCAACCCACTCGGGTTGGCCTACTCGTTGTAACTGGAGACGCCACGGGGTGCAGCGTCCACCTGCGTTACCAGGACTCGGTCAACTCCTAGGGGAGAGTCCTGACCTCCACGACGAACCCACTCGGACTGGCCTACTCGTTGTAACGAGTGATGCCACAGGGTATGACGCCTCCAAACATTACTTGGACTCGGTCGACTCGTCCATAGGAGAGTCCTAACCTCCACGGCCGACCCACTCGGGCTGGCCTACTCGTTGTAATGGGTGACGCCGCGGGGTGCGATGCCTGTAAACGTTACTTGGGCTTGGTCGACTCTAGGGGGAGTCCTGACCTCCACGGCCAATCCACTCGGATTGACCTACTTGTTGCTGGGCCCAAGATGGGTGAGGCTGCAAAGGCCAACCTCGGGGGGTCCTGGCCTTCCTTGGCCTACCCCTCGAGGAGTCGGACTTGCTTGGCCGATCCTCGGAGGGACGGTGTGGACTCGGCCGACCCCTAGTGGGTTATGGCCTCCATTTGGCTGACCTCCAAGGGGTCGGAAGTGGCAAGGCTGACCTTGGGGGTCAAAAGTGGCGAGGCCGACCCCCGGGGGTCAGTAATGGCCTGGTCGACCCCCAAGGGGTCGGTAAAGGAGTTGGTCGACCCCTGGGGGTCGGCGCTGGCGTGGCTGACCCCCTAGGGGTCGGTAATGGAGTTGGCCGACTCTTGGGGAGTCGGGGCTGGCTTAGTTGTCCTTCGTGTGGGCCCTAATCTCTTTCGAGTCTTTCAGGATATTTTAGCCTACAACATTACCCCCACTCTTTATTTTCGGACTTACTTTGTTGTTGGAATTTAAGAGTAATTTGTTGTTTAGAAGGTTCTCTTTTTAGAGTGTTTTCTTTTTAGGCATTCTTTTTCACCAATTTAGCCAAGTAGGCTCCCTTTGCAGAGACTCACTCACTACTTTTGGCTCTTTTCGGCCAAATAGTCTTCTTTTTTCTGAGACTTGCCACCTCTAAGCTTTTTTTTAAAATTTCTGCCAAGTAGGTTCTTTTTTCAAAGACTCACTACTCTTAGGCGTAGTTTCAAAATTTAGGCTAGGTAGGCCCTCTATGTGGAGATTTATCATTTCTTATCACTTCTTTGACTTGAAGGTTCCTTAGGCTCCTTTGGCAGGGACTTGCCTATTTTCAGGTGTTTTCGAAACTTACAGGTTACTTAGGCTCTTTTTATAAAAAGTCTTCCCTTTTTACCGCTTTTTTGAAACCTTTAGGTTACTTAGGCACTTTTATAAAAAGTCTTGCCTTTTTCACCTATTTTTGGAACCTTTAAGTTACTAGACACTTTTATAAAAAGTCTTGCCTTTTTTACCTATTTTTGGAACCTTTAGGTTACTTAGGCACTTTTATAAAAGTCTTGCCTTTTTCACCTCTTTTTGGAACCTTTAGGTTACTTAGGCACTTTTATAAAAAGTCTTGCCTTTTTCACCTCTTTTTGGAACCTTTAGGTTACTTAGGCACTCTTTGCAAGAGACTTACCTTTTTCCTAACTTTACTATTGGCAGATTACTCGTTAGTTTGGTTGTCACAGACTCTTCATCCGATTATGAGGCTACCACCTTAGCCTTCTTTTTTCAAAAGAAAACTTGGCATAAGGCCTGGGTAGTCGTAGGTGGCTTCCAACACTTAGACCGTGTTCTTTGGAGTCCACAACCTGCCTGGTATACTGACTTCGAATGCTCCTTTAGTAGTCGAGATCTTCTTCCCTTGCTGTTTTAAGGACTCCCACCAATGGGATGGTGGACTTTACTTTGGAGGACTGCCCGTTTTCTTGTAGTTTTTGGAGGTAGGACTTTATGCACCTTGCTTCAACTTCTTGGTATCTTCAAGAGGACTTGTGCCTTACACGCCCCTCTTGGTCGTCTAGCATCGATCACTCCAAATGGGACTTGGCCCAAGCTCAAGAGGCTTAGGGTGTTGCTGAAGTCGCCTTGGCTGACTTTCGGACTTCCGCTAAGGCGGTCCAAAGTCTTGTCCCTTGAACTTACAAGGACGACTCATCTACCCCCGCTCAGCTGTGTCAGGAGTTTGACTTCTGCTAAAGTGAAGTTGTAGGATGCCTTGTACTTAGTCAATTTAGTTGAGAGGCTCTCCTGCCTTGTTAATTTTGGAGAACAACTTTGACACGGCTACTACCGGTTGGGCGCTAAACCGAATTAAAAGGTGGGTTACCCATGGTACCTCCTTGTCTCTCTCTAAGTCTTTTTGCACCACCACATCAGCAGAGGTCGTTGACCCTTATTTGCCAGCTTTCGAGTCTGGACTTCCTGGTGATCTCGTGCTGGTTGCTCATGAGTTTTGCCTCTCCCAAGGTGTGTCTGAGAGTGACCTCCTGGGTAAGGCTCTTCCGGCTAGGACCGAATCTGTCCAAGCCAGACTTAGTAGGCCTATTTCCAGCAAGTGCAGCACTGGATGACCTTGTTGCTTTCTGATGTACTTCTCTTCTTTATAGCCACACATTTATCTAAGTATGTAGGCTAACTTGTTACCTTTGTATTTGCAGGCTTTCATGCACTTTGCCTTGGCTTCCCATCACCTTCTAAGAACTCGCGTCACAACCGCTCTTCTTTGTCCACTAACTCTGAGAAGCTTAAGTGGGAGCTGACATAGGCTCGAAAAGCTCGGTGAATTATCGAAGCAGCCTTAGTCGACTTTCAGACTTCCGCTGAAGCGGCCCAAAGTCTTGTTGTCTGTACATGTCAACAGGACTTGTCTACTATTGCTTGCTTTCTTGGCGATGCTTTTGAAAGACTATTCTGCCTTATTAATTTTTTAGAACAACCCCCGTGAGGCTGCCATCGGCTGGACACTAAACTGAATTCAGGAGTGAGTTAGCTATGGCAACCCCTTTTCCCTTTATCGGTCTCTTTGTTCCAGTAGTGCGGAAAAAGTTAGCGACCTTCCCTTACCAGCCTTCGAATTTGGAGTTTCAAGTGATCCAGCCCAAGCTGTTTGTTACGACTTTCGCCTCTTCCAAGGTGTGTCTGAAAGAAGTCAGGCCCTTCCAGCTAAGACAGTTCCTACCCAAGCCGGACTCAACCGACCAACTTCTAGTAGGCGCAGCTCCGGGGGGCCTTGATGACTTTTTCGTTGCTTTCCTTTTACCTGAAGCATTTTCCTTTGCAGTCTTTACTTTTTCTTCTAGGTTGTAACCCAGGAACTTTTTGACTTTGAATGAAATAACAATCTTTTTTTCTCTACTTCTCTATCTTGCATACCCGCAATTTAAGTTTATGAAAAAAATCAATATACTTAAATTAAGATATCTTTTTGAAAGAAGGAGAAAATGTCACTGTACTTTATTCCTTAACAACTTGAATTACATTCTATTAAACGTACTTTTTCAAGTGTTATGTACCTCAAGAATGGAGGATCTTATTCCAGTCCATGTCTTCGAGGCAATAGGTGCCTGGGTGTGCCACTTTGGCGACCAGGTATGGTCATTCCCAAATTGGCATCAGGACTTCACTGTTGAGATCTTTCGTGTTTGGCATCACCCTCCTCAGCACTAAGTCGCCAACTTGGAATCATTTTACCTTGACTTTGAAATTGTGGTACTTGGTAGTTCGGCCTTTCTACAGCGCCACCCTTATTTGGCTTGCGTCCTTATTCTCTTCCAGGAGATTTAGACTCATCCGCCGCTGCTGGTCATTTTGAGTAGGGTTAAAAGACTCTACGCGCAGGGATGGAAGTCCTACCTCGACCAGAATCACTGCTTCGCCTATTGACGTCCTGGTGTAGTGCGGTATGCCCACAACACTTGCTAGTTACGACATCGGGCGGTTGCCTCTAGATGAAAGCGAGCCTCTGGCCCCTTTTGCATGCCCGAGTATACTTCTTGGAGTCTTTGGCCATGGTCGGCCAAAAGTAGCCTTGCTTGACTAACTTTTTGGCTAGGGACCTTGTCATTTCATAATTGCCATAGATATCTTCGTCAACTTTCTGGAAGTGTTAAACTTAAATATCGTCCAGCAACTTCCCCTTCCCTGAGTATTTAAGGAAGAAGGTCATCCGTGTTGCTGGCGAGATCAGGATTTCCTCGCTAATTTGTGCAGCAGCTCGGTGGTGGTGCTAGGCTTGCCTAGGATCTCGGTCGGCACGGTTCTGGCCACCTCGGTTTTGTAGATGGCAACTAACTTTGCCAAAGCGTCGGCCTTGGCGTTTTCGGACCTAGGTACTTGATTGACTTGTACCCTCACAGGTGCTGTTCAATAGACAGCCTCACCTAGAATCGGTCCTCTTTTAATGACCTTTTACTTCAGGGACTCTTTACCACGCCCCGTAGGGCTGTGTGGATGCATTCCCTCGAGGACAGTTGTGTTCCTCTGACTTGCCCCACCCCCATAGGAGTAGGGAATTTTACCACCTGGTGGTAAGTTGACGCGACAACATATCCATCGAACTGCCTCCGTCGGTGAGGATCCTTTTGACGCGGATGTTGGTTATGGATAGGCATACCTATAAGGCGTCGATGTGCGGCTGGTGCAGTGCTGTAGCCTCAACAGTAGTGAAACCCAGTTGCTCGTCCATTGCTTCCATTATACGCACTTCTTCACCCCTTAGGGTGCCTCTAGCCTGCCTCACGTTGCCCTTCCGTCTCCGGTTGGATTCTCCTCTGGTTGGTCCTCCGATGATTGTTTTGATCTCCGGCGGCAGGGGTGACTTGTCGCCTCCCTTTTTCTTGCTCGGGGACTCGGTTACTTTCCCACCCTCGCCTACGTACTTGTCCAGTCGGCCTCTACGAATAAGGGACTCTAAAGAACTCTTTCAGGTCGTAGCAGTCTGAAGTAGCGTGGTCGTGATCCCTGTGAAATAGGCAGTACTTACGTTTATTTCTTTTGTTGGATCCTGCTCTAATTCGGCTCGGCCATTTTAGCTCCTCCTTATCTTAAATCTCCATCAAGATATGTTCGATGGGAACCGCAATTGGAGTGTACCTTTCGAACCGGCTTGAGTGTACCCCTCGTCGTTCGGTCTTTTCTTTTTTCACTAGGCGCTCTTCCGCCCTTTGCTTTCGCGGCTCGTTGTTATCTGCCTCGCGATGGCTAAGTGACTTTTTCGCGCTCTGGAATGGACTAGTTCTCCAACACTCATGTATTTTTGTGCCCTGGTTAAGAGCTTGACATATATGAGTGATGCTCTTTTTCCCAGTGACCACATGAACTTTTCATCCTTGAGTCCTGCCACGACTGTTGCGAGAGTCGTGCTGTCGGAGTATCCTTCAATTTGCAATGCCTCGTTGTTGAAGCGGGCAATGTACTCCCGAAGAGTCTCATGACTCCTTTGCCTCATGGTCAGCAGATGGGTGACTGGTTTTTTCTGATCTCGCCCTCCCAAGAATTGGGTGACGAAAGCTCTGGCAACTCCCTAAAGGAAGCAATGGACTTACGCTTTAGCTGCCTGAACCATCTTCGAGCTGGTCCTGCGAGCATGAATGAGAACGCTCGGCACTTGATCGCGTCTCGGACTCCATGTAGCTCCATCCATGCCCGGTAGGTATCCAGGTGCTCGATGGGATCCGTAGATCCGTCGTACTCCTTGATTGTAGGGAGT
Source organism: Cyclanthera cordifolia (assembly GCA_037832605.1). Taxonomy (NCBI): domain Eukaryota; kingdom Viridiplantae; phylum Streptophyta; class Magnoliopsida; order Cucurbitales; family Cucurbitaceae; genus Cyclanthera; species Cyclanthera cordifolia. Next base: position 21,871 of record JBBMEG010013337.1, read on the forward strand.
TTGAATTTTGATGGGACGCACTCCTCCATGATTTCGTCAATGAAGGGGGGTTGACCTGGTTGACCAGGCTATCCAAGTCCAGTCCGTCTTGGTCCTGCGCCTTCTTCATGCTTCTCAATTGGTCTTGGAGGAAACGAAGTTGGGCCAACCAAGGTTGTGCCCCGGCTCTATGAACCTCTACCTCTCTTCGGCGTTGGTTGAGCACCTCCCTAAGATCCGTTCACAAGTCTGATCCCGCCGTACGGGCACTAGGAACTTCTGAGGGACAGGGGGTGGATGATCCTTGTGTGGTACTCCTTGGCTGGCTACTCCGGACTGATTACGTTCGAGAAGAATTCGCCATTTTGGATCTGATCCTTTGGTGGACCAAATGCTCCTTCCTCCAGTCATTACCGCCCAGTCCAAGTCGCTCGATGGTCTTCGGTGCCGTGAATGCATCTTTTTTGGTGCCTCCGTGGCTGGGGCTTTCCCTTTGGCAAGGTCCCAGACCAACGGGACTGTTTTTTCTGTCACAACCTTTTTCTTGACAGGCTGTCGTTGCGCCACCTCCTGCGGTGCCTGTTGGTTCCCAGCATCAGCTACCTGAGCTGGAGGTGGTTGCCGGAGCAACTTCACCAGGCTACTCAAACTCACCGCAATTCCTTGCACTTGTTCTTCCAAAGCAGTGAACTTTGGATCAGCCCGTTCCGGTTCTTGCCCAGCTACCGCACCCTCCGGATCTGGGTGGTTTTCGACATGAACGACGTCATGTCCTCTAGTGACAATCCTCCTCGGAGCGTGGTCGACGTCCGATTCTCCATTGACATCGTGGTGGTGGCCATTCTCAAAATTCGACTTTTTTCGCAAGAAAATGATTTGGATATTAGCGTTTTAGGTAGAACACTCTCGTCCCCATAGACGGCGCCAATAGTTGATGCCGAAAAATGGTCAACAGATATCCACAGTAAATTTGTTTAGTAGAGGACGAAAGGGCCTGCAAAAAGCAAATTTTAGGGCACATCGGTATGGTGTGAGCCACAAGGCCTCCGATGCCTAAGTCATAAAATGGAATTAGAAGAATAATTTAAAGCACAAAGAATGGCTTAAGGTTCCTTAGCTTAGGATTCGTCCCTTTGGATGGGAAAATGACTTGACTTTTATAGCAGCCGGTCTCGTAACCGCTCTGACTCACTTATGGCGATATAATGGCCGACCGTTAGAAATGTTCGTCACTAAGCCGCTATGAATACCGGCGTAACGCCTGAGCGTTATCCTTCGGAGGTGTAACGACCTTGACCACGGAGTTAGTTGGACTCGGTCAACCTTGGCAGGTCCTCACCTCCATGGCCGACCCTTTAGGGGTGTAGCTTTCTCGTTGTAGCACTAGGATGCCATGGATGTGAAGCGTCCCTTAGTGCTACTTTGGACTTTGTCGATTTATCCACAAGGAAGTCTACTCGACCAATCCACCCAGGTCAGTCTACTCGACCACCCTTCTCAAAGGTCGGCTTTGGACTCGGTCAACCCTTACGGGTCTTCACCTCCACGACCAACCTACTCGGGTTGGCATACTCGTTGTAACCGGGGACTTAAAAACTGCTTTAGTCAGAACTCGAACCAATTTCAGGTCTAAGCTAAGTAGACATCCAAGCCACTCAGCCACAATCATTTCTTGGGTATTATAGGATAACGTTTTTATAAAATATACAAACAGATGGTCTAATTGCAAAAACTTAAAACACATAACCTATTTTCCTTCTTTTCTGCCTCACCCTTTTGACGCGATTTCTTCCTCTTCCCCGTCGATTTTCTTCCTCACCCTTGCGACCCATCTCCCTAAATCGATCTCTCTCTCCTCGCAATCGATCTGTCTCTCCCCGCGATCGATCTCCCTCACGCCGCGATCTCTGTCACCTACGACCAACACCGCGAACTCCGTCGCCTGCAACCAACGCCCTTAGTCGGCTCGGTTATCTCTCCCTCTCGTTGTCGACCCCCTCCCTCTCGCTCTCTCACCATCGCCGCGACCCAGTCGCCATCGTTCCCGGCTGTCTCTCTCGGTGACCTCTCTCTCTCTCTTGATTTTGACTATTTTGAGCAAAACATAAATCAGTCGGGTTGGTATTGTTGAGTGAGGCAAATGCAACGGGTTGTGGGTTTGAGGGTATTCCTTCACGGTGCCGTCAGTCGTTGCAGCTTGGATGACGTGTAGGGGTTTGTTGGGTGCGGAGATCAGGTATGGCTTTGTTAAGTGAGTTAAGTTCTTTGAGGCAATTTATTAAAAACTCGTAGTTAGTTCTGCTTGTGCTTGGTTAAGGTTGTGTTTGAGCCGAGTTTAGCTTGGGTTTGAGAATCGAGGCTCGTTATGGCTCGTGTGTGTTGTTATTTTTCCTCTTCGTTCGGAGTCTAAAATATTTTTGTTTTCTTAACTAGAGTTTGGTGGTTTTGGTCTCATATAGAAGGCGTTCGGTTAAATGCTTGTAAGAGGATGGCGAGTTGTGTGGGTAGCAAGCATTAACCAGCTAGGTGTGATTGAAGGGTTGATCGAGAGTCTGTGTTGGCTGGTTTTCTACTTGGTTTGAGCAAGGATTCGGCAGTAGTCGTGGGTTCGGCTAGGGAGTTGATCTAAGCAAGGAGCAAGTCATCCCGATACCTCCAAAAACCCCTTGGAGTCTTTAAATGTTTAATTGTGTTCTTGAATGCTTACTTGCATCTTGTTGTTTAATTGTAGGTTCGGGGGCTTAGCTAGAGCAACCATTGTAGCTCAAGCCTCGTGTTTGTCGGTTCTTTTGAACCAAGAGTAAGGGACCCTAACCGGGCGTTGTTTACTTGTATTTACCTAGAAACATAGACTGTTTGTTGTGCACGTTCATATGTGGATTTATATGTTACTTTATTATGCTTCGTGTATTTCAAGTTGTTTGTTGCTTCTGTTTGACTGGTTAAATGGTGGTAGGATTTCTTGTTGATTTATGCACCTGTAGGAAGGATGGTAGCTTTGATTCTTGATACTCGTATGCTGTATATGTTTTAGTATCTGATATATATGTGATGATCTGTTTTTATGCACTGAATCTTAGGCGAATAAGGTGGTAGATTGCTTATGATGCGTTCTTCTCCTGCATGTACATGCGGAATAGATTATAGGGTCGTTGCATGCATTGTGCGTTGATGTGAGCGTCGAGTCATTTTTTTGATAGTGTGAGCATGTCTGCCAGATGGCCTCGACATGTCTCTGCTCCGCCATAGGGTGGTTACAGTAGATCATAGGGTCTGCTGCTACGTGGCACGTTAGGGAACGACCCATAAAGGTGGCCGGACGCGACAACGTTCTCTAACGGACAGAGGTAGTCAGATGTGAGAGATTGTGCTTGTGAAGGGATGGATTGCAACCATTCTGAGAGCAACACGTGACCATCGGGTCTGACCACAGGGTCTTTTAGACGTGTTGGGTAACCGACCGTGGTCGGGGTTCCCGCAATCCTTTCTGGTACCTAGGAGCTCCTCGAGCACCGCAGCATGTACGAGTTGCAAACTGTCAAACAGAAGTGTGATCCTGGCTTCGACTAGTGTATCCGCTAACGCTTGGATAGATACTTGCATCTACAGTTGGATAAGCTGCTGGCTGGCTTAGTTTTGTGGGGGAACTTGATCGGTTCTTGTTCGCCTCACTCGCGCCAGCGATACCCTGAGAGACGCCCGGGCGACTCCATAGCTTGTACCCACGTATCAAGGTGCTCCGCCTTACGCGACATGGTCGTGAAATGGCTTTTCGGTCTTATGGCATCGGCCGGAGACCTAGTTGTCCTTAAGGGTAGCATGGCCGGGTGATCTTGGATGCATAGGGAATGATAAGGGAATCAGTCATTGGACGGAGATCCCTTATCGCATGAGTTAGACCTAGTAACTTGCTAGGCAGTGAGCAGCCGTGCGTGGTATCTGATGTGTTCGTATTGACCCCACCATTCCGGAGGGACCCAGGATAGCCTGGGCGACTCCAGTGGATAGCCCTTGCGTCTAGGCTCCCTATTGTACCCTGAGGGGTTGGGTTGTGACTTTGGAGTTTCACGGCATCGGCTGGTGAGACTCCTTGAGTATAGCCACGAGTTTTAGAACGCGTGGCACAGACACCCGAGAGTTGGGACGCTTTCCCGTTTGTTTGTGCATGTTATTCTTAGACTTTTGACTAACGCTTGTTTTGTTCTATATGCTGCGTGCACCCCGTGCGGGGTTTCTTACTGAGTTTTCACAGACTGACCCCTTCGTTTTATGTTGGCTATGGATTCAAAACCATAGTTGCAGGTATGCACCAGGATGGATGACCGACAGCTGAGAATAGACCCGGGGGAAAATGAGTCCGTTGTGTTTTAGTTACAGTCGTTTACTTATAGTCGAGTTGTAACTCCTTTTGCACGAACTGTTGTAATAACTTAGTTTAAACTGCTTTAGTTTTAAAATCAAGATCTCAAGATCTTCTTAACTGTTGACTGCCTGGATAGGATAACTATTTTGTTTGGAACTTGCAGGGTCGTTTTAAATGTATTTTGAAATGTCCAGGTTCTGAATTACATGTTTTGCAGGTATGGGTTTCCTATATTTTAGTGGAAACTCTGCCAAAATTTTTACTACATTTTTCATGCATTAGTAACGTCCGTGCTATAACCTAACGGTTATGGACCGGATCGCTACAAGCGTCCGCCTGCGTTACCTGGACTCGGTCGACTCCTGGGGGAGAGTCCTGACCTCCACGACCAACCCACTCGGGCTGGCCTACTCGTTGTAACGGGTGACGCCACGGGGTGCGACTCCTACAAACGTTACTTGGACTCGGTCGACTCGTCCACATGAGAGTCCTAACCTCCACAGCCGACCCACTCGGGCTGGCCTACTCGTTGTAACTGGTGATGCCACAGGGTGCGACGCCTCCAAATGATACATGGGCTTGGTCGACTCTGGGGGGAGTCCTGACCTCCACGGCCAATCCACTCGGATTGACCTACTCGTTGCAAGACCCAAGAAGGGTGAGGCTGCAAGGCCACGACCCCGGGGTGTCCTGGCCTTCCTTGGCCGACCCCCAAGAGTGTCAGACTTGCTTGGCCGATCTCAGGAGGGACGGTATGGACTCGACTGACCCGCAGGGAGTTATGACCTCCATTTGGCCGATCCCCGGGAGTCAGCGCTGGCTTAGTTGTCCTTCGTGTGGGTCTCAATCTCTTTCGAGTCTTTCGGGATATTTTAGCCTACAACGATATTCAAAAATTAAATAATAATTAATTTTTAAATGTTGCATAAGTGGAAAACTTTTATATTAATAGACAAACCATTTATATTCTTTTGTGCTTTATTATACTATTAATTATATTTCACGTCTATCGATTTTTTTTTTATAACTAATTCTGTTTACTTCAATTTTATAAAAGTCCATGTATATGCAAGTGTTATTCATTTTTTTAATAATTGTTGGAAACTAAGTTACAAAAAAAAATTTCGCATTTTATAACTTAGTGATATTCAATAAATAAATATAATTAAATAATAATAATTTTTAAATATTCAATAAATCGGAAGCTTTTATATTACTATAAAACATTAACAGCGTTGCATATGCTAATACTATATTTTATGTAAATATAAAAATTTCGTTATATATTATTTTATTTTATTGCATTTTCAACTTGAAGTTATGTTACCTATACAATTTACTTTATTTATATATATATATATATATATATATATATATATATATATATATATTTAGTATTTAATTGGATAGATTTTAGTATATAAGAACATTGATAAACACAATTAATTATCATAAATATAAAAGTTATGTACTTGGAAATTATAATTAGAAAATTCAATGTTAATATTAATATCAAAACATGTTATACATTAAAATGTTGGAAATAAACTTTTTGAAATTATAGTATTTTCATCTATTAAATATATTTATTATCCATATGTACTAAACATGCAAAAATAAATGTGAAAATGTAATATAATATAATTTAACTGAGTTAGTCTTATAGAAATTTGCAACCTTATAAAATTTATTAATATATACTAATGGTTAAAATAAGAAGAAAAAAAGCTAATTAATCTTAGAAATCACCTAGACTAAATCAACATAAAAAATATAAGTTAATTTTTCCTATGCAAAGTTCTTCTATGTCTGGATTTTAAAAAAGAAAAATCTTGAAAATCCTCTAATTTATATGTTTCATTTTAAAATTATTTTTCTTATTTTAATTGTGAATTGTAAAAAGTAAATATATATTACATAGATTAAATAATAGGATAAAATAAAAAAATAAATTAACTCATCAATATTTTTATTGAATCAAGATAAATTTCACGTCACAAAATATTTATAGCAATATAGAATACTTGGAGATGAATGTTAATTATAATAAAAAGCATATCAAATATTTATAACCATATAATTATGCATGTTATATGAATGAAAAAAGTATGAAAATGTAAGATATATTAATCATATATATTATACATCTTGAAACTATAAATTATTTATCATACAATTAAAAAAAAGGACAAATGTTAGAATACAAAGTCCTGAAATAAAAACTAGGAAATGTAAAATATACTAAAAATTTCAAAGGTTTGCAAAATCAATATTGCAAATAGAAAACTATATATATATATACCACACACACTGTTATATAAGATACAGTTACAAATTCATTTATTTTAAAATTTAAGTTTTAAAAATATACCTCTTACATTCTAACTTCAATTGTGAATAAAATATGGTTATAAATAAGTAAAGTAAGCGTAACTTATAAATTGACTTCAATGTATATTCACATACATACATATTTTTCATTTTCTCTCTTTTTTCTTAAAATTCAATTGAAATATCATAAGTGAACAACATTATATTTATGCAGAGTAGGTAACTTTGAGATTTTTTTCAAATCTTGCATCTATTAAATTATCAAACCATACAGTAAACAAAAAAAAAGAACATTAGAATATGAAATCCTACAAAAAAAAAAAAAAAAAAAAAAGTAAAATATATGAAAAATCTAAAAAATTTGCAAAATAAATAAATAAATATCAATGTACACACATATACATATATATTATACACACACATATATATAGTTATATAATATGAAAGTTACAAAACAATTAAAACAAATCATTTATTTTGAAATTTAAGTTTTAAAATATACTCTTAAAATTCAGTTTATTTCTTTATGCCAAAAGAGCAATAACTTAGCGGCATCAATGTAAACTCAAAGACCGTGTGGTCACACACTCCCCTTCGGATAGTCACATTAATTCTCTTTAATTAATGTTATCTATGATTAATATTTGATAAATATTAAACTAATTTATTTATATATATATATATATATATATATATATATATATATATTAATAACCAAGTTTAATAAATTAAACTTAAACTCATATTAAATAAGTTTAACATAATTAATTCATGAATTTGAACTCTCTTGAAAAGCGATGCATTTATGTTGCATGCAAATCTGATCGCCTTATTGTCTCCATCAAAGCGGTTGACTCCATGTGGTCCCATTCTGTTTCTATCTCATAGGATACCTATTCACCCACCATAGTGTTGAAAATATATGACTTAATAGAGTAAAGCAAGAGTATGTTCAAGTGATGAGCAAGCATGTATACTTTTTTGGTCCATGTAATAAGTGTAAAAGTTCATCTCTATAGGGATATGCCCGAAATGGGATGAACATGCAAAACCTGCCATCACAAATAGTGGGATTTAAACTCACGTTGTTTCAGATCAAAGCCTAAATCTAACACTTTAGATCAATCGGTCAAACTGTCCTATTATGTTAATTGAATTACCATTTAATTATTTAATCAAACTAACTATATCAAATTTCTAACTCAAAATTTGAAATTAGTTCTTACTTGATATTTTAATAGTAGTTTATACCTTCATCATTGAAGTTCGGTGTGTCAAAAACGAATAGGAAGCTAAGAGTGGTTGTATAGCGGGTTTTATAGTAAGATTGTTGGCCCCTAAATGTAGGGAGGTGGAGAGGGTAATTGGATGAATTAAATACTTTTTGAATGGCGATGGCAAAGAAGAGAAATTAGAGCCTCAATAGTTGGATTGTTGGCTTAGAAGGCTCTAAATGTAGGAAGGAGGTAGAGAGGTTAAATTGATGAATTAAATACTTTTTGAATGGTGATGGCAAAGAAGAAGATTAGAGCCTCTTAGGTTGACATATTTGCTCTTGGATAAGCTGTTTTTCCTTCTAAGGGTGGTGATGCGTGTTTGAGAGAATTGCAATTTCTTTCGACTAGAGTATTGTTGGTGAATGATCCTCCTCCTTAATAGGTTGTAATCCAGTTTCATTTTTCTCTTGTTTTTTTTTCATATGTATTTTTTATCTCATAAGCATGGCATGTTATAATGATGATTTAATTTCTTTAGTAATGGCCATTGTCATTTCATTTGATAAAGCTTAAATGTCTATATTTCATAATTCTACACGACTAGCTCTATTTTCTTGTGAATACTTCAGAACCTGGTTCAGATGCCTTAAAGTTCATCTTTATTACCAATGAATTAAATGCATGAACCCCACCCACCATTCCTAACAAAAGTCTATATGAGTTTTCTTATCCATGCCCTCATATTATAACTAAGAGATATGACAAATTAATGTAAAGACTTTTTTTTTTTTTTTTGACATTGTTGAAGATACAACCAACCACGAGTTTAAGTTTAAAGACCGAAGCAAAAAGTTTGCATGCTTAATAAATCATTTTAGGGATCAAAACAAACTTTCAGGTCTTGAATCATAAGATTTGACAATGCGGTCACATCTTTTGGTTTTGAGCATAACGTTGAAGAAGTTTGTGTTTACCATAAGATTATAAAGAATAAAGTAGCATTCATTATTTTATATGTTCATTGTATCCTAATATTTTGGAATGATGTTCATTTCTTGGCTATCTAACTAATTCAAGATTAAGAATTTTGGTGAAGCAATGCTCATTCTATGGATCCAAAGTTAAGGGATCATTAGAAAAGAACTCTATCATTGTATAGATAAAATAATTGTGATGTATGGGATGTAGGATTCCAAAGAAGGGTAATTTACCTTTGAGGCGTGAAACCAGTTTGTATAAGAATCAATATTCTAATACACCTCAATGAATTGAAGAAATGAGAAAGATCATGTACGCTTCGACAATGAAAAGTTATGTTGTGTACAAGGTGTTGGGAATTGTGGGGTAGGACTCCTAAATGCGACCGAAGCGTATGTGTGATTACAAACAAAATAAATAATAGTTAATCCAATTAATTATTTGTTAATTAATCTACATGCAACCTCAAGGTGATTAATTTATTGTTGATAAAACATAAAAACTTACATCGAATGATGCCTCTAAATTAGTCTGGTAGGTCATTATGTAGAGTAAATCACGATCAATTCTCTTTGAATCTTTCTTGATTGAATCCTCCAATCTTCCAGGCTATATCCTCTATGCTGCATTGGTAGGACTGAAAGGCAACACTAGAGGGGGTGAATAGGGTTTGCTAACTTTTTAGTTCTCTAAAAATAATTTTATGATCTAAACTTTTTTAATTAAAGCACTTAATAAAGTAAATGTGAGATACAATAATGAAATAGCGGAATATACAAGTTACGAGAAAGAGAGACAACAATGTTTTTAAATTAGTTCGGAAAATCCCTACTCCACCCCCCTCCACGACCTTCTTTTTCCTAGGCTAAAGAGAAACCTAAATCTTTTTCATGGGTTCATGATTAAACCACTTCTACTCTCTTTTTCTTAGGCGAAAGAGAAACTCAAATCCTTTTACTGGTTCAGGATTATACCAATTTAGTTTTCTCACAACCAAGGTTTGTCCACACACCTTAATACAAATCTCAAAACAATAATGAAAATAAATCTAACAAAATACCTCTCGAAGGCAAAATACACAAGTTTAGCGTTGACAACTTCTTCACAAATTTGTAATACGCCGAATCAAGAATATGTGAAGTAATCAAACTTTTAGGGGTTGTTTAGAATAGATAAGTTGTTGTCTCTAATTAGCAATTTTGAGAGAAAAGATTTATGGAAGAGAACAGAAAAGACGAGAATTGGATTTAGGGCAAAATGATTGATGGGCGAGATTTGATGAAGATATGATGAATTGTGGCCTTTAGATGTAGGGCAAACGTAATGGATGGATGAAATTTTTGACTTTTTGGTCGTTATCTCAAATTAATTAATTTTAATTAAATAATATTTTGTTGATAACAAACTTAAATTTTTATTTACTAATATTTTTGGAGTTTTTAAATTTTTTTTTTATTATGTAGAAAATGAGAACAAGATTCCAACGCATTTTGAATCGTTCAAATCAGAGCTAAAATGGAGAAGATATGGACATTTGAAGTTTCAAGGGAAAATTGGCTAAAGGGAAAAATGAGATTTTCCTTGATTTATTGTTTCCTTTTTGAACCAAATCTCTTTCCATCTGATCATCTCCATTCAATTTCATCCATCCAATACGTTTGCGCTACATCTAAAGGCCATAATTCATCACATCTTCATCAAATCTCACCCGTCGATCATTTTGCCCTAAATCAAACGATCGCCTTTTCTCTTCTCTTCCATAATTCTCTTCTCTCAAAATTTCTAATTAAAGACAAGCAACATATCCATTATGAACCCCCTTATAAGTTTGATTATTTCACATATTCTTGAATCTGCGTATTACAAATTTGTGAAGAAGATATCAATGCTAAACTTGTGTATTTTGCCTTCGAGAGGTATTTTGTTAGGTTTATTTTCAATTTTTTTTTTTTGTAATTGTATTAAGCTATGTGGACACACCTTGGCTTTGAGAAAACTAAATTGGTTTAATCCTTAACCAATAAAAGGATTTGTGTTTCTCTTTCGCCCAAGAAAAAAAGAATTGAAATGGTTTAGTTCTGAACCCGTGAAAATGATTTAGGTTTCTCTTTAGGTTTGGTTCACACCGGTAAGAGGATCAGCAATAGAATCCCAAGAATGAGTCTTAGGGGTGGAGTAGGGATTTTCATAACCACTTTAAAAACTTTGGTATCTCTCTTTCTCTTAACTTTTATATTCCGCTATTTCATTATTGCATCTCATATTTAATTTATGGAGTGCTTTTAGTTAACAAAGATTAGATTATAAAATTATTTTTAAAGACTAAAAAGTTAGCAAACCATATTCACCCCCTAGTGTTGGCCTTCGATCCTACAATTAGTATCATAGCCGGTTGCTCTTGTTTTTACTATTCAGATCGGGTAGCTTTTATTTCTACTTTAAAATATTTTTTTGAAAAGTATTTTTCAATACACTACAACACATATCCCTTTTAATAGCATTTCATTATAGCTTTTCAATAAAAATGCTATAAGGTTTAAAAAAAAACGTCAATTTAAAAAAAATTAGGGCACCTCTTTTTTTTGTGTTCACTTAGTATGCTTTTCATATTTCTAGTCGCTCCATTTCTTCGTTTCTTCAACAAACACAAGAAATTTTCTTCTCAATACTAGTAAAATGGTAAGGATTTTCTTCTTTACTTTCTTTGCACAGTAGTTGTCATGCACATTTCTATGCCAATTTTTTTGAGGTTTGAAGCAAAATGAAACTTCAATTTTCTATGTTGCGGGTATTTTTTTTTCTTAATTATCTTGGATTTGTACCATTAAGACTCATTCTGATCTCTTCAACTCAAAGAAACAAACAAATTATGTTCCTTTTGAACTAATTTTTCATGTCTTCTTTCCCATCTTCAAACATAGAACGATGAACAAAATAGTTTAGGAATCCGACGAGGAGGTCACGGTATGTGCTTTATCAATTCCTCTAATGTTTCGTTCAAAAAGAGCACAACTATACAAGTAAGGTGCCATTTTCTTTGTTTTCTTCGAAACCACTTGCAAGGTGTTTGACAAAATGCCTCAGTGGTCAAATTAAAGAGTTTTTCTTTAATGGGTCCACTTTACAACTTGCTTATCAATTATCAATTGATTTTTAAAGGAAAAATGAATTGATTCTTTTGAATTAAAGCGATAACAATCATAGTTGTATTGTTTCCTAGTTGTGATTTGAATTCAACTAGCCAAAATCATTATGAAACTGTAGGTTGTAGGAAAGAAATGCTTATTTCAATAGTTGGTAATTGTTTGTTGCGTTGTACTATAATTAGTAAGATATGTTTTCAATAAACTTAGACCATTGAACCATGAAATTGAGATAATTTGTGAACAGGCAGGGATTTGAATGTGAAGAAAGAGTGGAAATTTTTATGGCAGCTTTGGAGATGTCATTTTTATGGCACATTGCTAGTGTCCATAATGACTCCAAAACTATAACAAATACTTATTTCGTAAATGCTTTTTGTCAATGTTGTAATTTATATTATTTGCTAAGATATAACAATGTTAAGATTGATTCTAATTGAGTATCCTTTGTGTAAACTATTGCTTTGAGTGTGTTGAAATGACTTTCCTAGTTCACAAAGCAGTTGATTATACCTTTCTATTGAAGTGATTGAACATGGTATTATTAAGTTAGAAAATAAATAGGTTCAGTTGATTTAAAAATCATAAGAAACTTTAAGAAAATGTAATGCTTCCATCTTTTGCATTTTTAATATCCACATTGTTAAGTAACACTTCTTTGTATCATTCTAACTTTCAGGTAACATTTAATTAATAATACCACTTTGAGAGGTTGACGAGGATCAATCTCTTTCACATTTTGTTCATCGGCAGGCAAGTCTTTTTTCTTCTTGTCTTCTTCCTCTACTTAAACACTCATGAATTTTTTTTAAAGTCAATTTATTTTCTCTTTGTTGTGGCTTCTCAAGTAAGCATTGATTGAAGTTTCTAATTTAAGCGTTACATTATTATAACAATATTTACCATGTTCGTGACTCTTATTGTTGAAGTTTTTATGGCTAATTTAAAGTATGGATAAGCTCATGTTGTGTTAGAGCTGTGAAATTGTGTCGATAAAGTTTAAATTCACTATCAATTCAAATAGTCACAATTACAACTTATAGTAACTATAGTTTAGGAAAAGTTAGTTATATCATAACTTCTTTCATTTTCCAATTTCTTTTTGTTCTAAAAAAATATAGCTCAATGTAAACTATATTCAAGACGAACATGTTTACTTGGTTATCACACTTTTTTTTTTGGTTTCATGTTTTTCTTGAGTACTTATTTCACTTGGTTCTTCTATTTTTAGCTTAATTGTTTTTTCGAAAACCCTCTGGATAAAATTGTATTAATTATTTTTTCATTAATTGATTTAGGAAAAGTTTGTTATATTGACAATGATTGTTTCTGTTTATTGAAAAGAAAATAGAGCTAGACCTTGAGGAAGTAGCTCAAGCAAATCACGCTGCGGTGGTTCCTCAGCCCAAGGTGCAGCTGTTCAAGAGAGCAACATACGCTCAAGGGCAATGCTTGATCAAATTTGGCTCTTTTGAGCCCGTTATTGTGAGCTTGCAAAAGGACTATGTTATAGAAATGTGTGCTTCAGAGCCAACCGACAATGAAAATGAGGGTGGATCGTTTAACTCATCGTAAAAGGCAAAAACAGAATTATGTTCAAACGAAATCACGGTTGCTTAGAGAACCAAAGAGGCAGAGGTTTCCAAAGAAAAAATGAAATAGAATTGTAAGAAAACCTAAGCTTGTTATAGAATAAACCAAAGAATTCCATTTGGCACGTCAAACCAATAACACTAGCCGCATTTTGTCCAAAAGAATTTATAGAGGAAAGAGAAAAAATGCATAATGATGTTACGTGTCATGCTACAACCGTTCAAAAATATCTACCGAGTTCATCAAATGAACTCATCAGACCAAGAGACATGTCCTCATTCAACATAGAAGATTTGTTATTGCTTCCCCAAGCAAAAAAAATGCTCTTATTGAAACTCTACTAGATTCTACAAGTGTAGCAACCCAAACACCTATGGTATATACACAGAACCCACCTTACATGTCGATAAGTTTCACTGATGACGACCTATTGCTAGGATCAAAGCCTCATAATCGTCCTTTATTTGTCTCAAGCTATATACGAGAACAAAGAGTTGGACGAATCCTCATTGATGATGGATCTGCAGTAAACATAATGCCTAAGTCAACCTTGAAGCAGTTAGACATCACTATGGACAAACTCTCTGACACCAAGTTGGTTATCTAAGGCTTCAACCAAGATGGACAGCGAGCCATTGGCATGATGCGTTTAGAGGTCATTATCGGTGAGTTCAATGCAAACACTTTGTTCCAAGTTATAGATTGCAAGACAATCTACCGGTTGTTGTTAGGGCGTCATTGAATTCATGAAAATCGAGTTGTCACCTCAACATTACATCAATGATTTAAGTTCTATCAAGATAGCGTTAAGAAAGTAAATGCTAATACATATATTTTTTCGGAGGCCGAAACTCATTTTGCAGATGCAAAGTTTTACAAGAAGAATAACAATACAAATGGTGCATCTACAGTTGAAATCCCTTTCGTAAAAAATGATGACGGGATGATAGTAAAGTCCAAGAGTAGACGTCACAAAAAAAGGATGACAGAGATAAATATTTTTCTGTAAATAGTCAAGGCTCAGCCAGTCAAAATTTCAACATCTTAAAAGATGAGAAACCTTCAGGTAGACCTATCTTACGTTATGTTCCTTTATCTCAACTTAGAAAGGGAGAAGCACCATTTACCGAATGCTCACCAAGTTTAAAGGTAGTTGATATTGAAGTTTTAAAAGAGAATTTTACTATGCCTCTCAGGATAATGATAAAGCAAGGAATTGAAACAATCCTAGACGATCAACCAAAATTAGTCTTGCCTAAAAAACGAAAAAAAAGGGATTTGACCCCAAGGCGTAAGCCAATGCAGAGTATGACTTCACAACTCACACTGAGTTCAAGAGCCTAAGTATATTTGATGATAATCAGGCTAATCTTTCATCGACACAAAAAGAACTCTTGAAGAAAGGTTACGCGCTGCTCGCGTCTAGAAAAGAGCTGGGATATAAATCTCCTGAACTAGTCCATATAACGTGAAATGGAAAGACAAAATTTGCAAACGCAAACCACATAACTATCAAGGAGGTTAAAGAAATAAAGAAAAAAAGAAAATGTTAGTGCAAGTAGACCCATTCTTCAACATATCGAACCTCTAACTCCTTGTGTTTCCCCATTGCAAAGGTTGGGTACATCAAAAGATAGTAAAGAAGATTCGTCCACAACTACCATTAAGGCACAATCTTCGATTTTTGGAAGATTAAGCAAACCTATAAAAGAATCAGACACATATTCAAAAGTTCGATCATCCGTCTTTCAAAGTTTGTCCAATGTAAATGAGGAAATGAAAGATACAAACCCAACTACAGTTACGTCTCGACTGTGTATTTTTTAAAGATTAAGTGTAACCGCACAAAAACAAGATGGGCGTACCAAGTTAATTTTTGATAGAGTTCCTCCTGAAAGCTCAAAAGAAACTGTTGAAGAGAAGTCCCCGATCTACTCAGACATTCGTAGTGTTGCTCCATCCCGCATGAAAAGAAAGATGTTGTTGGAAATCGAGACAGAAGGATCTCTGAGAATAAAAAGACGTGATATTAGCATTCCTAACCCATCAGAGAAAGTTTTAAAGCAAGAAGAAAACGAAGCACCCACCATCACATTACTGTCTTAGAAGAAGCAGAGGATGAAGTAGGTGAAGATCATGCTGACGAAGCACCACTGCCATTAGAGGATGGCAATCAACCGATAGTGGATGAACTCAAAGAGGTAAACCTAGGCCCACTAGAAGAGCCACGACCAATCTTTATAAGTATATTGTTTATGCCTCATGAAGAAGAAGAGTATCTAAGTTTACTTGCAACGTACAAAGACATATTTGCTTTGTCATACAAAAAATGCCAGGGTTAAACCCTAAAGTTATTGTCCATGTCTTGATGTTAGACCTGGGTTTCGACCAATAAAATAAACTCAACGACGTTTTAGACGAGAGCTTATCCCGTAGATTGAAATGGAAGTGGATAAGTTGATTGAAGCAGGGTCATACGCGAAGTCAAATACTTGTCATGGATCGCAAATATTTTTCCTGTAAGGAAGAAAAACGGACAACTTCGTGTTTGTGTTGACTTTCGTGATCTAAACAACGCATGCCCGAAAGATGATTTTTTGTTACCTATAACCTAAATCATGGTTGATGCAACCACGAGGCATGAAGCTTTATCTTTTATGGACGAGTTATCAGGCTATAATAAGATAAAGATGGCTCTTAAGGATGAAGAAATGACAGCTTTTCGAACTCTAAAGGGGATATACTGTTATAAGGTTATGCCATTCAGGTTAAAGAACGCTGGTGCAACTTATCAACGAGCATTGCAAAAGATCTTTGATGACATGCTTCACAAACGTGTGGAATGTTATGTTGACGATCTCATGGTCAAGACTGTAAAGAGACATGATCATTTCAAATAATTGAGAAAATACCAGTTGAAGATGAATCCGCTCAAATGTGCATTTGGTGTAACATCAAGAAATTTTTTGGGTTTCGTCGTAAGACATCGAGGAATTGAAATAGATTAGTCCAAGATTGACGCGATACAAAAGATGTCA
The DNA here is from genome assembly GCA_037832605.1 of Cyclanthera cordifolia. Lineage (NCBI taxonomy): Eukaryota > Viridiplantae > Streptophyta > Magnoliopsida > Cucurbitales > Cucurbitaceae > Cyclanthera > Cyclanthera cordifolia. Next base: position 38,513 of record JBBMEG010013337.1, read on the forward strand.
AGACCAAGAAACTTACACGAACTTATAAGTCTTCAAGGTCGTCTAGCATACATACGAAGGTTTATATCAAACCTAGCTGGTAGATGTCATCCCTTCTAAAGATTAATGAAGAAAGGAAAGATCTTTAAATGAGATGAAGCATGTCAGAATGCTTTTGAAAGCATCAAGAAATATTTGGTTAACCCTCATGTCTTAGGCGCGCCTATAGCTGGGAAGCCATTGACATTATACATCATTGTCCAAGAGAAATCATTGGGGGCACTGTTCGCACAAATGGGTGAAGAAGGAAAGGAACAAGCTTTGTATTACTTAAGCAGAACTCTTACCGGTGTTGAGGCAAACTACTCCCTGATTGAAAAAATGTGCTTGGCTCTTTTCTTTTCCGTTGTATTACTTAAGCAGATCTCTTACCGATACTGTGTATGTACCTCAGAAAGCAGTAAAAGGACAAGCATTGGCAGATTTCTTAGCTGATCATCTTGTTCCATCAGATTGGCAGTTATGTGAAGATTCCCCGATGAAGAAATTCTTTTTATTGAAATAACAGATCCATGGACTATGTACTTTGATGGCACAACACGAAGAAGTGGAGCAGGTGCAAGCATTTTGTTCATCTCCCCAGAGAAGCATATATTACCTTACAACTTCACACTTAGGGAATCATGCTCAAATAACATCGCTGAGTATCAAGCTTTAATTATTTGACTCCAAATGGCCGTTGAAATCGGCGTAAAGTATATAGAAGTATTCGGAGATTCAAAATTAGTGATAAACCAAGTTTCACTTCAATACGATGAGGCATGATGATTTAAAGCTGTATTTTACCTATGCTAGACGGTTACTAGAGAATTTTGACAACGTCATTTTAGAGCATATTCCAACAGATTAGAAAACAAAAAGACAGATGCCCTGGAAAATTTGGCTACTACACTAACAATTTCAAGTGAAGAAGTTGTCAACGTTTCACTTTGACAAAAATGGATTATGCCAATAATTAAATATGAATTTCAAGAGATAAATATGATATCTGTCCATGTGATCGAGGATGAAGATTGGCGAAAACCTATTATCGACTATCTTCAACACGGGAAACTTCCTACTAATCATAGGCGCAAGGCAGATGTACGAAAAATATCTGCTCCATTTATCCATTATAAGGATACTCTTTATCGACACTCCTATGAAGGATTGATTTTACGATGCTTGGGAGGTGTTGAATCAGGTAAAACATTGGAAGAGGTGCACGCAGGTATTTGTGTCGCTCATCAATCGGGTCCTAAACTTCACTTCTAATTAAAAAGAATGGGCTACTACTGGCCAGCTATGGTCTGAGATGCAATGGAATATGCAAAGAAGTGCGAGGCTTGTCAATTTCATTCAAACTTCATACATCGATCGCCAGAGCCTCTGCACCCTACTATTGCTTCATGGCCATTTGAAGCTTGGGGACTCGATCTTGTTGGTCCTATAACGCCAAAGTCATCTGCAGGTCACTTCTATATCCTAGCTGCAACTGACTATTTTACAAAGGTGGGGGGAAGCAATCCCTTTAAGAGAAGCGAAGAAAGAACATATTGCAAACTTTATCCGGACACATATAATATATCAGTATGGAATTCCTCACCGCATTGTAACTGATAATGGTAGACACTTCTTTAATAGCATGATAGATAAGTTGTGTGAAAAATTTCGCTTCAAACAGTACAAGTCATCCATGTATAATGCAACAACAAATGGATAGCGAAGGCATTCAACAAGACCTTATGCAATTTGTTGAAGAAGATAGTCTTCAAGACAAAGAAAGACTGGCAAGAAAGAATTGGTAAAGCATTGTGGGCTTACCGCACTACGTATCGCATGCCTCCAGGAGTCACCTCATATTCTTTAGCCTATGGAGTTCAAACCATGCTTCCTCTAGAAAGCGAAATTCCTTCGCTTAGAATGGTCATACAAGAACGCTTAATAGTTGAAGAAAATGCGTCGCTGTGTCTCCAAGAATAACTAAAGCTTTTGACAAATAACTAAAGCTTTTGACTCGAAGCCCAGCAAACGTTCGAGTGTTATCAAGCACGAATAACTAAAGCTTTTGACAAAAATATCAAGCCTCGTTCGTTTCAAGTTGGTGACCTAGTTCTTGCTGTTAGAAGACCAATCATCAAAGTACAACATATAGGAAATAAGTTCACACCTAAATGGGATGGACCCTGTGTCATCAAAGAAGTTTACACTCTGGATCTTACAAGATCGTGGATAAAGATGGATTACGAATGGACCCCATTAATGGAAAGTTTCTAAAAAAGTTTTATGCTTAAAAACATTATAAAAAAAAAGTAATACTCCTTGTTGTTTGAGTATAAAGTGCAAGCTACGTCTGACCCGCAAAAAAAAGTTTAAAAAAAATCAGGTAAATGAACTACGTTATGACTTGATCCATTTTTACCAAATTAAAGGGTACGTACACAGCTTAAATAAAATTTAAGTTCAGTCTATTAATAAGCAAACAAATCCTTCACAATTGTGCCAAAAAAATTTGCATTTTTTTCTCTCTCCTAACTTTGAGATCATATCCAAGGTACAAAGGAGGTATTGATAAAATAGACGACTTCCTATCAAATCAATATGCTGGAAAAAAAATGGATGTAGCTCGGTCAAGGAACCATTTGAAATCTTTTAGCTTCTTTCGAGCTTCGCTTAGCATTTCGCCTAACATTGCCAAGTTGTTAATGTCACCATCAGAAAGGTCAGGAGTGTTTTCAATTTTGCTTTCAATTTCTCGCTGAATAGACTTATCACTCTTTAGCTGTGCTAGATGAGCTTCTTTCTCGGTAATTGATTTCAAGACCTCTTCACGATTAGTTTTTATTGCTTGAATCCGGGCTTCAAATCGTTCCTCCTCTTCTTTTAACTGTCGACTTTGTTGACTATGAATTGAGAGGAAATATTCCTGCGTACGGTAGGTTTGCCCCTACAAGTCACTGAAATGTTTTGAAATTGCAAAATAGATTTTCTCGGCGGCGACATATCTCTCAAGGGGAGCGCTTCTGTCAAATCTAGTGCATCATCCGGTTGCAAAATATATCCTTTTGACTACGATAACTCGTTTAACGGCGGTGCTTCTGTCAAATCTTGTGTCCCATTTGAATACAAAGCATTAGCTGGTGATGATCTTTCCTTCATCGGTTATGCTTCACGCAAATTTAAAGTCTTATTTAACCGCGACATCTCTTTTAATGGCAGCGCTCCTATCAAATCTAATGTATCTTTTGAACACAAAGCATTATCTGTTGGTGGCATCTCCCTCAATGGTTTTTCCTTTAACAAATCCATTGTCTAATCCGGTTGCGAAACATACTTCCTTACTGGAAAAATCCGAATTGCCTGCTGAATCGACAAGGATTATAGCTCTCGATGACTAGTGAAGATTCAAATCATGAAGATAAGAAGCCAGAACGAAAACTTAAGAAAAATAAAGAAGACCAAAAGCATAAGTCGTGATCATCTACAAGTTGTACACCTTTGTTTCTGCTGGAAAGAGTGGCATACCACGACACTTGCTGTCCTTTGTGAATACGCAAATGAGTTTCAAAGGCGGTGATATATCTTGCTCCTTCTTCACTATAGAAATCTACCATTATCGGACCTCGACACGATGTAGGAAGTGAAAAATGTGTGTTGAAATAATGCGCAAGCCACCCATATATATAGTGCAAAGGAAGACATGCGTTTGTAGAGCCGATGGAAGTAGATGTTTCATAAACCTAGCTCAAGCCATGGTAGATATTTGCTAAGGCCGGGATAGCTAGGCTGAATATATATCATTCGGCCATGAGACTCGCCACCTTAAACACTTTTGGGCGCAGCGTACTGTGTTTAGAAGGAAACACAAAGAGGCACAACCAACCAGAAAGGAAAGCCGCCAAATATGTTTTGTCTTGCATGTCATTCTTCACACTTAACTCGTGAAACAAGGCCATATCTTTTTCACTCCAGTCATGACTTTGGATGGATACCACATCAGGATTATAGGTTGAACAAGGGCGGATATTCTTCTTGGACCTTATACCAAGGGGTCGTGCTTATTTTAGATCACATTTAAACCAGAAGGTTATCCATGTGCTAATAGAGATGAAGGATTGATCAACTTGTTGGGATACTATGTTATGATAAGCGATAAAAAGATGTTCACAACTTTTTGGGCATACTTGCTTTAATTGGCAGACCCTCTAATCTCCACATATCCCATAAAGATATCGATAATTCCCCTAGTAATGTGTGAATGGTATTTGTCAATGGGCACCACGCTTCACAAAAGGCTCAAATGATATCAGAATTGTGATTGTATGTATTCAAATAAGCCATCACAACGTCAAAATTTCGTGACTTCTGGAGTAGTTTTTCATTTCTATAGACTATAACCTCCAATAAACAAAGTGTACACGAATTCTCCATGAATTTTAAGACTAGGACCCCAACGAACATTGTCACCCTCGATAATGCGATGTCCTAACGTTGGTAAGGCATCACTATTTGGTATTTGAGTGTGAATAGGGGAGTCTAGAAACCACCCTTTCATTAAAGCACCAGGATTTATTGATCCCTCTTAGGACCACTTTGGCAAAAACTTACGAGCGTCTATGCATGGTTGAGAGTCTCTAAAGTCTCTATACCCTTATTTTCTCACAAGAAGAATAATCCCATGCTCAATAGCCTGAGTGACATCATGCAATGACCAAGGTGACCACCGCCGCACAAAGCAGTGAAGGAGTGACATCACTGATGTGAGTAAAGAAAAAAAAGATGACTATCACTCCTAAAAGGCAGGAGTGACATCACTGTTCAAGAGTGACCACCGCCGCTGGAGGGAAGGAGTGATATCATGCCATGACCAAAGTGACCACCGGCCCACAGAGAAGTGCAGGAGTGACATCACTGATGCGAGTGAAAAAAAAGGTGACCACCGCTGTTGAAAGGCAGGAGTGACATCACTGTTCAGGAGTAATCACTCCCGCTAGAGGGTAGGAGTGACATCATGCAATGACCAAGGTGACCACCGCCGCACAGAGAAGTGCAGGAGTGATGCGAGACAAAAAACAAAAAAAATGGTGACCACCGCTGCTAGAGGGCAGGAGTGACATCTCTGTTTTAGGAGTGACCACAACCGCTCGAAGGCATGAGTAACATCATGCAATAACCAAGGTGACCACCGCCGCATAGAGTAGTGCAGGATTGACATCATATATGCGAGTAAAAAAAATGGTGACCACTACTGGTAGAGGGCAAGAGTGACGTCACTATTCAAGGAGTGACCGCCATCGCTGGAAGGCAGGAGTGACATCATGCAATGACCACTGTGACCACTGCCGCACGGAGTAGGTGCAACACTGACATCACTGTGTTGGGTTTTTGGCTATTATCTCAAATTAATTAATTAATTAATTAATATTTTGATGTTAACAAATTAGAATATTGTTTAATAATATTTTTGGAGTTTTGAAGGGTTTAATATGTAGAGAATGAAGAGAGGATTTCAACACATTTTGAATTGTTCAAATCGAAGCTAAAATGACGAAGATATGGACATTTGAAGTTTGGAAGGAAAATTGGCCAAATGGAAAAACGAGATTTTCCTTCTCTTATTGTTTCCTTTCGCACCAAATCTCTTTCCATCTCATCTCTACTCAATCTCATTCATTCATTACATTTACCCTAATCTAAAGGCCACAATTTATCACATGTTCATCAAATCTCACCCGTTGATCATTTTGTCCTAAATCCAACTGTCGCCTTTTATCTTCTTCTTCCATAAATCACTTGTCTCAAATTTTGAATTTAGAGATAGAAACATATTCATTCTAAACAGCTCGTAAAACTTTGATTACTTCACATATTCTTGAATGAACGTATTACAAATTTGTGAAGAAGCTGTCAACGATAAACTTGTGTATCTTGCCATCAAGAGGTATTTTGTAAAGTTTGTTTTCAATATTTATTTTGGGATTTGTATTAAGGTGTGTGGGCACACCTTGGTTGTGAGAAAACCAAGTTGGTTTAATCCTGAACCAATAAAAGAAGTTGAGTTTCTCTTTCGCCTAAGAAAAGAGAGTAGTAGTGGTTTAATCGCCCGTGAAAAGGATTTATGTTTCTCTTTAGCCTAGGAAAAAGAGGGTCGTGGAGGTTTGGTTCTCGCTCGTAAGAGGATCACCAATAGAATCCCCAAGAAGGAGTCTTGGGGGTGGAGTAGGAATTTTCCAAACCACTTAAAAAACTTTGGTGTCTCTCTTTCTCTTAACTTTTATATTCAGCTACTTTATTATTGCATCTCCTATTTACTTTATTGAGTGTTTTTAGTTAACAAAGTTTAGATCATAAAATTATTTTTAAAGAACTAAAAAGTTAGCAAACCCTATTCACCCCCTCTAGTGTTGCCTTTCGATCCTACACACTGACGCGAGTAGAAAAAATGACAACACAGGGCGACATCGCTGATGCGAGTTAAAAAAAAGTGACAACACATGGTTACATTGCTGATGCGAGTTAAAAAAACAAAAAAAAAATCTCATAAAATAATATAGTAGTAAACTAATATATATATATATACATACCTTTTGATTGCAAAGATGATTCGATTCGTGTAAGGATGGCAAAAATAGAATAACTTGTTTATTACCTAAAAAAAATGATAAATAAATAATAACATAATAATAATAATAAAATATATATATACACACACACACGAAGATAGTTATATTTTATAAAAAAAAAAATGTTTACACACAATTTTAATACGGCCATTAGAGAAAGTAACAAAAATAAAATAAATAAGGATTATAGATTGTTGACACTGACCATTTCAACGAAAACTTGTGAAATAAAAAATAAATAATGATAATTTTTTTTTTCTTCATTCTAATAGATTCAATGAAATTTTACAAAAAAAAAATCCGGGTTGTACTCTACTTTGGGGCCGATAATCTCCAATCAGAGCGCTTCAAATTTGTGAAAAAAAATTATGTAAGACTAGGAGAAAACGTTGTATGCACTTCATGTTTATAGAAATATTTAAAAAATATATATACATATGTAATAATAATATGATTGATTGAAGAGGTTCAGATCTTGAATATTTTCTAGATCTTGATTTAACCATATCAAAGCATCCATTTTTTTTCCTTTCTCGATTATTAAGAGGTTAAATTAGAAATAATTTAAAATGAATATTTCAAAATTTAATTTAATCTATTATTATTATTATTCTTTTGTTTTGTTTTTTTTATATATACATTAAAAAAAAATTGATCCAATGTTGACCGATTAAAATTTAATCTAAAGAGCAAAAGTTGGTTTAGCTGTTCAATGGGTGTGACTCAATTTTTATTTTTTGTTTTTCCAATTTCAAATAGAAGAAAGTTAACTCAATTTTAATTTTACCCAAAATTTTTAAAAAAAAACCTAGCATAAGTTTTATTCATGTTAAGTATAAAAATTTGACTTTGCCATAAAATCAACTCGAAATTAAGTGACAATAAACTCTATTATAATTTCAAGAAAAAAAAAAGTTAAATAAAAAAAATCAATTTTGATTAAATTTCAAAATTCGAGTTTATTGGCATAACAAAAGTTTTGGAATAAACATCCATATTTGTTGAATGAGAAAAAACATCCATAACAAAAGTAGACAATAAACTCTACTATGAGATAAATTCATGTTTTGATTAAAACACATCAAAAAAAAAAGTTTTATGTCAATCTCAAACTAACTTTTTTCGAGATTCAACATACATATTTGTGCATCAAACTCAAAAAATGGGCATAAGTTGAATGAGAAATTTCGGCTAGTCAAAAACTGTCAATCATTTATAAATAAATTCAATTCAAATATTGGGCCAATGACAAATATATAATTGTCTCAAAATTAATTGGATAGAAAAATTATTTCGTTTGAATTTTAGGCCCAAGATACGTCTAAGTCCATGTAGTCGGCCCAAACATTCATGAAATCCTATCTCATAAAGTGGCCCAAAAGTCCATGAAATCCAAGCCTACAAGCTCAGAGAACTCTATAAATAGAGAGCTCTCCTTCATTTGAAGGGCGGAGAAATCAAGATCTTGAATCAGAACGGTTAACTGAAGACTTAGAGACTACTAAACATAGAATTCAGAGCATTCAACGAATTCAAAACAATCAACCCAGACGCTTCAACAAGTCATGTGAACATTAGTCATTTCTCTAATTGTTTTATTATTATTATTATTTTTTTTTTTAATGATATGATTATCTGTCTTTTCTTGTTTGACACTTTTTACTTCTTTCTTTTGTTTTTTAAAAAGATTATTGCTACCTTCAAAAAATATATATATATATATTAGTGAAATTCGTACAGTAAAAAAGGATTAGGATTAATTGTCCGCAAATCACGGCCTAATAACACGTACAATTGCTGGCTTCTTTATTTCCGAGTCCGAATGAAAACAAAAAAATAAGAACGGACCCCACCCTCCACTCACTTTAAAAATCTAAGTTGTATGATTATAGGGACTTTTCCATCCACCATCTTAATTTAAACCCCTCAACCTTTTCCAATTTACATTTCATCTCTTCTTTTCCTACTTCATTAAAAATATCACTTTCTTCTTTCTATTTTTGAAATTATAAATTTATTAAGCTTTAATTTAGTATCTATGGATTATATTTATAAGTTTCAATTTTGTTTGATGGTTAACAGTTGATTACCAAAATCAGATTACAACACCTTTAAGTCTACTGGGGCAAATTCAAAATAAACTCGTCTTTCTTCAACTTAAATAAGATCGATTCAATCATCTCATCACACATGTATGTCTTAGTTGTAGCACAGACATATTAATGTACAACCCCATAATCATGTGATTATAAGTTCCAATTTTTCACTTTCAATTATTTAAAGTAATAAAAAAATCACTAAATTTATAATTCAACCTAAACATAAATAGGCAAGGCATATTAGAATCTGTCTCTCTCGCCTATAACAGGAATCGAACCCCCTCTGCAGCTGACGGGCCAATTTTTCTGGATAGGTTGAACTATTGGAAGCAAATAGAAAAGGAAGAACGAGTAGGATCAAAGAAACTAGCAGACTGATCATTAAATAGATAAAAGTAGGTGCAAATTCGAACATCACCACAGCCCACTTGGTTCTGTCGCTCTTCAACCTTGCGCCTGCGGCGTTTTCGCCAGACGGTCTTTGCCAGTAGTGTCATCCTCCCCGCTGGCTGTATGCGGCACAGCCCCGAACCAAGGGAGTGGTTACGTCTAGTATGTCCCCCTTATTCTTGACATGCTATGGTGCCTTGGGGTGGGTAGGAGCGGGTCGAGTCCGTATCACTGCCGAGCAACAGCCGTGTCCGGATCTGATCTATCTACTCGAAAATTCATCCGATGACTTCACGGTCGCCAAAGAAGCCCCAAGAAGCATCAAATATTTCCGATGAGATTCATGGAGCCATTCTTAGATAGCAAGCACTAGCTCACAGTGCGACTTCATAAAAAGCAAGAGAAGATAAGATCGAAGAGAATGAAACGCACGTAGTGGTGATTATAGCAATCCATTTAGATTCTCACTTTAAGGATGACGTACCATCAGACACTATCCTATTGACTAAGAAACTAACTATTTATTTTCGCCTGCAAATTACCACTAGTCATCCTCCAGGTATCTAAATCCCATGCTTGTTTCAAGGTCAATACTCTCAAAACTCAAAATCAAAAATATCAAATGCATCATTCATCAAGTTAACATAACAATTTTTATATATCAATATCTAGCATGCTCGAGTTATCTCACATCAAACATCTATCAACAATAAGGCTGAATTTCAACATCATTTCAACATCTTTCAATCAGCATCAATCATGATCAACATATTACATCAAGTAATCATATAAGGCTTAATTGTAATACATGTTGATCACTGCATACTCAAAATCTTGACTTGTTACCTGTTGATGATCAGCTTATAGTTGACTATTAGGACCAACAACTTACATAGTAAGCCAGTCTACATAATATATGACTATAAGCTTTGATACCAACTCTAAGGACCCAAGTTTTCAAAGGATAAAACTAGAGACCATACTCTTAACTCCAATGCATGTAATCGATTATAAAACAAACTTAAATGATAAAAAATGTGCATTTATTAAAAAGGTTTATTTAGTGGGATCCCAAAAACATTTAAAATACTTAAAAACCCATAATTAATGAAAGAGAAAAATAAAATCATGCTAGGACATTTCCTAGACTTTAATGCAACAATCTTCATAGTCAACTTTACACCTTGGTCAGCATGTTAGTCCAAGTACTTGTGGAAAAAATCCACATGGAAAGGGATGAGTTATGAAGCTCAGTAAGCTTTCCAGCTCGGGATACAACATGTATATAGTCAATGGAGCATATAATGTAATACACCACAAGCCAATAAACAGTAATCAATAACATCAATAAGTACATTAAAAACCAAATCTCATGGGTGTCAAGTCATGAAATGTCAACACCTCTTAGAGAGATTAATGAACTTTGTTAAAAACCAGAGAAGTATATCAAAAAATAATGTAGATCCAAAGTATCCTTTAGAGTCCTTTGATTAGCATTGCAATATGGGTAACCTATGCTAGTGTGAGAGCTTTCGCAGCGCCGAGCAAGCTTTGTGGCTCTCAAGCCTTGAACACTTATTGTGTGGTGGTAGTACAAATACCCCACACGGTGGGATATTGCCCATACCCTTATTACTAAACACAACACCTAGGAAAAGTCATGCAAACCCTAGTTAGTATGGCTAACATGGTGGCCTTCTGGTCCTTGACACTACTACCAGTGAGAATATTGTCCTTTCATCTTGCACAGGATCAAACCTCTATTCGTTACCCATGTCCATGTCATGTCTGCCCTGGACACCGACACGTGTACTCAATCATATAGTCTCCTTTGGGATAATTATGAAAATCTTAGGTTCTCTTTAGAACACCAAAACAACTAGTTCCATTTGAAATATCAATAAATAGGCTAGTTCCCTTTAGAACATCTAGGCCCTACATAAATCAACAACTCGAGATCACTAGTTTCTTTGGAATATATCTGCCCATAACATATCACATTGTGAAAAGCATGGTTAGGCTAGTTCACTAAAGAACATTTCGGACTAACAACATCAATAATTTCTCATAACATCAAAATAGTACATAAAAGTACACTCATATCAACCAAGTCCATTAATAAGCATATATGTTATTAAAACAGAGACCATGAGTAAGGGTAATGATTTCTTACCTTGGCGAAAATAAAAAATTAAGTTTCATAGCTTCAAATCCAATAAACTCCAAAGACTAGTACTTGAAAATGGTCCTAATGAATAAACATGTTAGAACTAGTATCTAATACCATAAAAAATGGACTCATAACATTGAAATTAACAAAAGGGGCCAAATTTCAAAAAATAGGTTTTCAAATCTCTTGATGGGTCAACTAGATGGACTCGATCAAAGTTAGTCAAGCCTGATCAACTCAGTCAAAGGGACTCACTTTTCGATAGTATATGGCCTAATACAATTATACAAGGCAAACAAAGAGTAAAATAACCAATTACAAGTTAGGTTAATGTTGTAAGCAAAAAATATCTCGAAAGACACAAAAGTGGTTGGGACCCACCTGGAGGCCAAACAAGCTAGCACCGACCCCCCGGAGGTCAGCCAAATAGAGGCGTTGACCCCCAGGGGGTCGGCTAAGCAAGTCTGACTCCCTTGGGGTCTGCCAAGGAAGGTCTCGACCCCCGGGGGTTGGCCATTGCAGCCTCACCCTTCTCGGGTCGGGCAAAAGAAGGCGAACACCCCTCGGGGGAAAGCGTGGAGGTCAAGACTCTTCGAAGAGTCGATCGAGTCCAAGTAACGTATGGAGGCGCTGCACCCCGTGGCATCCCCCATTTCAACGAGTAGGTCAGCCCGAGGGTTGGTCGTGAAGGTCAGGACTCTCTAAAGATTCGATCGAGTTCAAGTAACGTTTGGAGGCGCTGCACCTCATGGCGTCCCACATTTTAACGAGTAGGTCAGCCCGAGTGGGTTGGTCATGGAGGTCAGAACTCTCCGAAGAGTCGACCGAGTCCAAGTAACTCCAGAGTCAAGCTGTTGCACCTCCAAAGGGTAACGATCAAGAGTTACATTGACATTCATACCCGGCTTAATGACGGACGTTGCTAACGGTCGACCATTATGTCTCCCATAAATGAGCTGCAGCGGTTACGAAACTGACTGCTATAAGAGTCACTTCATTCTCTATTCATGGAGATGATTCTAAGCTAATCGAGCTAAGTATTCTTATGCCATTCTAAGTTCTAAATTATCCTCCTAAAATCACCTACTGACTTAGGCATCGGAGGCCCTGTGGCTTACACCACACCGATGTGTCCTAATTTTCAATTTTATGCAGGCCTTTTCGTCCTCAGTTAAACAAATATTAATGTGGATATCTGTTGACGATTTTTTGGCATCAACAGTTGGCACCGTCTGTGGGGACAAGAGAGTGTTCTACCTAAAACGCGAAAATCCAAACACATTTTCCTGTAAAAATGTCGAACGTTGAGAACGACAATCACCACGGTGTCGATGAAGAATTGGATGTCGAGCATGCTCCGAGGAGGATTGCCTCTGGAGGACATGACGTTGTTCATGTCGAAAACCACTCGGAACCTGAGGGTGCGGTAGCCATGCAACAACCGAAGCGTGCGGATCCAAAATTTACGACTTTGGAGGAACAAGTGCAAGGAATGGCAGAGAGTTAGAGTCGCCTGGTGGAGTTGCTTTGGAAATCTCCTCCGGCTCAGACAGCTCATGCTGGGAACAAGCAGGCGCCGTAAGAGGTGGCGCGACGACATCCGACCAAGAAAAAAGTTGTGGTGGAGAAGTCAGCTCCATTGGTTCGGGACCCTGTCAAAGGAAAGCCCTAGCCACGGAGGCGCTGAAAAAGGCTCATTCCCGACACCGAAGACCAGTCAAACGACTTCGAATGGGCGATAATGATCGGAGGAAGAAGCATTCGGTTCACTAGAGGATCGCATCTAGAACAGCGGAGTCTTCCCGGACGTAGTCAGTCAGAAGTAGCTAGCCATGGAGTACCACGCGAGGGTCATCCACCCCACATCCCCCAAAAACTCTTAGTGCCCAGGCGGCTCGATCAGACTTGGGAGTGGATCTTAGGGATGTGCTACACCAACACCGAAAAGAGGCGGGAGACGAAAAAATCGAGGATTAACCTTACCTGACCCAGCTTTGTCGCCTTTAAGATCAGTTGAGGAGCATGAAGAAGGCGCAGGACCAAGAAGGACTGAACCTGGACAGTTTGGTCGACTAGGTCGACCCTCCTTTCATCGATGAAATCATAGAGAAGTCCCTGCCATCATTGAGTATGATGGATCTACGGATTCTGTATAGCACCGGGATTCCTATTCGGCATGGATGAAACTTCATGGAGTCCGAGATGCGATCAAGTGCCAAGCATTTTCGTTTACACACACGGGACCAGCTCAAAGATGGTTGACGCAGCTCATGGGTAAGTTTGTTGCCTCATTGAGAGAGCTAGCCAGAGCCTTCGTCACCCAATTCCTGGGAGAGCGAGATCAGAAAAAACCGGTCACCCATCTACTGATCGTGAAGTAAAGGAGTCATGAAGCCCTTCGAGAGTACATTGACTGCTTCACCAACAAGGCGCTGCAAGTCGAAGGGTACTCCAACAGCATGACTCTCACAGCTGCCGTGGCCAGACTCAGGTATGAAAAGTTCTTGTGGTCGGTGGGGAAAATGGCTCTACTCACTTATGTCGAGCTGCTAACTAGAGCGCAAAAGTACATAAGTGCATGGGAGGTGGTCATCTCCCGAGGAAGCACAGAAGGAAGGCGCTCTATTCTGGTGTGTGAAAAGTCATTTAGTCACCACGAGGCTGACTACAAAGAGTCATAAAAGCGAAGGGCGTTAGAACGCCTAGTGAAGAAAGAGAAAACCAAACGAATGGGGGTACCTCCTAGCCGGTTCGAGAAGTACACTCACACGGTGGTTCCCGTAGAGCATATCTTGATGGAGATTCAAGATAAAGATGAGCTAAAGTGGCCTAGCCGAATTAAGGCAGGATCCAATAAAAGAAATAATGGCAAATACTGCCTATTTCATAGGGATCACGACCACGCTACCTCGGACTGCTACGACCTCAAAGGAGTCCATCGAGTCCATCATCAGAAGAGGACGACTGGACAAGTACGTGAAAGAGGGTGGAAAAACGTCCGAGTTCCCTAGCAAGAAAATGAGAGGCGAAAAGTCACCACCGCCGCTGGAGATCAGAACAATCGTTGGAGGCCGGCTGGAGGGGAGTCCAATTGATGTCGGAAAAAAAAGGTGAGACGAGTAAGATGCCTGCTAAGGGGCAAGGAAGTGCATATAATGGCAGCAATGGATGTGCAGCTTAGCTTCACTATTGCTGAAGCTGCAGCATTACACCAGCCGTACAACGACGCCTTAGTGGTGTCCCTGACTGTCTCCAACATCCGCGTCAGAAGGATCCTCGTTGATGAAGGCAGTTCGGCAGATGTGCTTCACTAAAGGGTTATGACGCCATGAAGCTGGGAAGGGAAAGGATCAAGCCAAACTCGACGCCCCTAGTCGGGTTTGGCGGGAGCACTTTGATCCCTAAAGGATCAGTCGAGTTTCCAATAACTTTTGGCGAAAGGGACAACATAGTCCTGTACTTCGTCAATTTCTTGGTAGTGAACGACAACTCCGCCTACAACGAAATACTAGGAACACCCACTATTCATGGGCTAAGGGCGGTCGCGTCAACTTACCACCAGATGATAAAGTTCCCTACTCCTATGGGGGTGGGGCAAGTTAGAGGAGAGTGTATGTCTTCGAGGGAGTGCTACCACATAGCCCTACGGGAAGTGGTAGGAGTCACTGAGATAAAGAACGGTTGAAAGAGGACTAGTGCCAAGTGAGGTTATCCAAGGAACAACATCTGTAGAGGTAGTATAGAGCAAGTACCCAGGTCCCAAAGCGCCAAGGCGGATGCTTTAACAGAGTCAAATGCCGCCTACGAAACCAATGTAGACAAAACCGTGCTGGTAGAGATCCTAGACAAGTCTAGCATCCCCACTAAGCTACTGCACGAAATTAGCAAGGCAACACCAGTCTTGCCTGCAACAATAAGATCGTCCATCTTTGGAGTGCTTAAACAGTTGAAAAATACTTTCAGTAGATTGTAACTCATGTTGTTAATGAATAAAAGTGTTGTTTCTCTTTCTTGCAGAAAAGCCATCTTAATTTAAGTGTACTGATTCCATTTTCATAAACTTAAATTAGGGGTATGCAAGATATAGAGAAAAAACACTGCAAAGTAAAATGCTTCAAGTAAAAAGGAATGCAACGAAAAAGTTATCAAGTCCCCCGGGAGCTACGCCACTGGAAGTTGGTCGGTTGAGTCCGGCTTAGCAGGTGTTGTCCTAGCTGGAAGAGTCTGACTTCTTTCAGGCACGCCTTGGAAGATGCAAAGTCGTAGCAAGTGGCTTAGGGTGAATCACTTGGAAGACCAGACTCGAAGGTTGGCAAGGAAAGGTCGGCGTCTTTTTCCGCAGAGCTGGAACAAAGAGACCGAAAAAGAGGAAGGAGGTTGCCATAGCTAACTCCCTTCTGAATTTGGTTCAGTGCCGAGCCGATGGTAGCCTCACCGGCATTATTCTCTAAAATTACAAAGGCAGAAGAGCCTTTCATAAGATTAGCCAGGTGGTAGCGTTCTTCAGCTTCCCTTCAATAGAAGCCAACTCTGGTCGAAGGCGAGCAATAGTGGACAAATCCTCTTGGCGAGCGCAGACAGCAAGACTTTGGGCTGCTTCGGCAGAAGTTTGAGAGTCTGCTAAGGAAGCTTCTGCGACTCGCTGAGCTTCTCGAGCCTGTGCCAGCTCCCACTTAAGATTTTCAGTACTAGTAGACAAAGAAGAGCGGGTGTGACGCAAGTCTTCAAAAAAGTGACAAGAAGCTTAGGCGAAATGCATGAACGCCTCCAAAAAACCAAGGTAATAAGTTAGCATGCGTACTCAAGTCAACGTATAGCTGTAAAAATGGGGTCGTCATACCTCGTGCATCAGACGGGTCCCTTCTTCCAAAACCTGGGAGGCGTCTTCTAGGGGAAAGGGAGCCGAAAAAGAACACTTCTTTTCACTCCACAAGTTGGAGGCCAAAGTCTTTTACTCCTGTGGGTCTAAAGTACAACAGTACGGCCGTGATAAAAGGTACGAGTCGAATCTAGGAGGAAGGTTGTGTAAATGCGTCTAAGGCCTACACAAGCTGGTCCGAGTCGAGAAGGGACATGGTCAAATCCGAGGCTTGGTCTGTCAAGCTCCAGGTCTGACCCAACATCCAAGTCCTTTGGGACTACAGGAAAAGGAAGATCTCCATCGTCACCAGGTGGAAGGGAGGAGCCCTCCAAAATAAGGTCCACCGTGTCGTCGGTAGGAGGCCTAGCAAAGGGACGAGACGTCTAACGCGTCACTGCATCAAAAGCGTGCCTCAACAAAGGCTCATAGTTCATGGCGACTGAACACGGTAAAAGGCATTAACTTACATTTCCAGTATTCAAAGCATGCTAAGTTTAAGAAAAAAGTAAGTTGCATGCCTGGAGCGGATCTCTCATGTAGGAAGGGCGAGTCTGAATCAAAGTCAGCTGGCACGACTAAATCTAGAAGGAGGTTGTAAAGCGCCAACGAGTCCGTGGTCAGATATGCAAGTAACCTCCTCGGGGTAGGTCATAACGACCTCGTAGAACTTCATTACCTGAGAACGGGGACTTAGCTTCCTATGCACTAGAAACAACACAAAAACATAAGTACGGTGCCAAAAGATAGATGAGCCAAGGCCAAAGAAAGTATACCATATGTTTCAAAGGCCGTGGGGATTGCTAGCAAAGCTTCGACACCTGTCGCTGCCTAAGGTCTTCCAGCGAAGAACCAATGTTCTTTCCACCCCTTCTGAAGATTGGGACACGCCACCAAAGGAGAAAGTTTGCTTATGGGAGTAAGGTAGCAGCCCACCGTAATGTAGGGATGCTAGCAGAAGCGGTAAAGTGAAAGAAGGTCTCTGGCGTTGAAATGACCCTCGAAGCCGGTGTATACCCAAAGGTTGTGAACGCCGAATAAGACGTTTCAAGCATTAGGAGCCAGCTACGCTGAACTAACCCGATCATACCTAAGAACTCTTGAAGATAAGGTATAAAGGGATGCCGAACTCCTCTATCGAACATGGTGGTATAAAGGGCCACCTTGCGTAGAGGAGGATGGGCGTACATCTCTAAAGCCAGCGAAAGTCGAAGGGTGATCTCAACAAGAATAAGGTACTGGGTCTTAAGGTGATCTAAGTCCTTTTAAGTTTAAACGGACGCGACCATTTGAGATCCCGATCCTAGTGCCCAAGTAGCCTAAGAATTTCGAAAAAATGGTTAAACGGGCAAGACTTTTGTGAAAAGTTCCTAAGTAGCCTAAAATTCGGAAAGGTACTCTAACGGACAAGTCTTTGAAAAAAGAGCCTAAACAATCCAAAAATTCGGACATACATGCATGAAAGGCAACAAATGGAAAAAACACCTAATTAAGGGTGGAATTTTCGAAAATATGCCTAGTCGCTAGCATAAAGTCGAAAAAAGGAGGGTACGTACCAAAAAGATGAGGCACGACGTATGCTTTCCAAAAATTAAAAACGCAAAGCAAGTCTCGTCCCACACTCTGAAAAAATCGAAAACGCTAGCCCAGTGAGAGGTAGTTTTCGGCCAAAGTAGGGTAAAAAAGGAAGGCGTAGTTTTGAAATGGTGTTTTTATGGAAAAGTTGAGTTATGGAAAATCTCTAAGGATAAATATTTTCCTAAAAAGAGAAGGTAATTTTTTCTTTGAATATAAATATTATCTTGGAAAAGATATTCTTGGAAACAAGAATCTTGCCTTGTTAATATTATTGTTCTTAGAATAGACATTTTCCATAACCTTAAAATGTGTTATTTTTTGGATAATATTTAGGAAAATATATTCTTGGAAAAGAATATGGCTTAAGTAAATTTCAAGGAAATACTTCTATAAAGTATAAAGAGATAACTCTTTGACATCCCGAAACTTTGGAAAAAGTGATTGGCTAAACTACTCTTCAAAAGAGTTGAGGTAATGTTGTAAGCCAAAAATATCCCTGAAGACTCGGAAGAGGTTATGACCCACCCGAAGGCCAACCAAGCCAGCACCGACCCTCTGGGAGTCGGCCAAATGGAGGCCTTGACTCTCAGGGGGTCGGCCACGCCATCGCCGACCTCATAGGGGTCTGCCACGCCCTTGCCGACCCCCCGGGGGTCGCCCACGCCCATTTACAACCCCCCGAGGGTCAGCCAAGCAAGTTCGACTCCCTTGGGGTTGGCCAAGGAAGGCCTTGACCCCTGGGGCTCGGCCCTTGCAGCCACTCCCTTCTCAAGTCCGGCAAAATAAGGCGAACACTCCTTAGGGGGAAAGTCGTGGAGGTCATGACTCTGACCGAGTTCAAGTAACATATGGAGGCCCTGCACACCCTGGTGACAACGAGTAGGTCAGCCAGAGTGGGTTGGTCGTGGAGGTCAAGACTCTCCGAAGAGTCGACCAAGTCCAAGTAACGTATGGAGGCGATGCACCACGTGGCGTCCCCCGTTACAACGAGTAGGTCAGCCCTAGTGGGTTGGTCGTGGAGGTTAGGACTCTCCGAAGAGTCGATCGAGTCCAAGTAACTCCAGAGTCAAGACCGTTACACCTCAAAAGGGTAACGGTCAGGAGTTACGTCGACATTCATACCTGGCTTAATGACAGACGTTTCTAACGGCCAACCATTATGCCGCCCATAAGTGAGCTACATCGGTGACGAAACCGACTACTATAAAAGTTACTTCATTCTCCATTCGAAGGGGACGATCCTAAGCTAATCGAGCTAAGTATTCTTATGTCATTCTAAGTTCTAA
Organism: Cyclanthera cordifolia; assembly: GCA_037832605.1. NCBI lineage: Eukaryota > Viridiplantae > Streptophyta > Magnoliopsida > Cucurbitales > Cucurbitaceae > Cyclanthera > Cyclanthera cordifolia. Next base: position 57,535 of record JBBMEG010013337.1, read on the forward strand.
ATTATCCTCCTAAAATCTCCTAATGACTTAGGCATCAGAGGCCCTGTGGCTCACACCACACCGGGTGTGTCCTAATTTTTGTTTTTTTGCAGGCTTTTTTGTCCTTAGTTAAACAAATATTACTCTGGATATCCATTGACCATTTTTCGGCATCAACAGTTGGCGCCGTTTGTGGGGACGAGAGACTGTTCTACCTAAAACGCTAATTTTAGTTTAGTTGTTCTCATGTTTTTAAAGGCTAATGTTTAATTTGTACGTAACATTATCATGCCCAATCAATTATACAGTATGTTTTGAGTTTGATGCTAGATTAGAGTTAATAAAATATGAGAACAATTGCTTACTTTGGTTTTTTAAAATAGGTAGACGAATTTCTTGAATGTTGGATTAAATCGAAACCTAAAGTTAAAACTTTTCACATAGTTTTCTACTGTTCATTAAATTTTACTATTCATTTAGAATTTAGTTCAAACACCAAAACCCATTTTTATTTGTTTTTAGCAATAATAATCTAATTTATGGTTCTTTTGGGAAACCCTGATTCCATTATTTATCTATAAGTTAGATTTAGAAATCAATTATTTATTTTTGCATGTTTCAATAACCTGACCAATAACAAATTAACAAAGCTCTGATATTAACCATTGATATTTAAACAGTTTTACAAGGAATTCAAGATTTTTTCATGGCCAACAACAAATGCAAAGATCTACGATATTTAATTTAGTAGCAATTGGTTTTTACATAAACAAGACCACCCATGGAGTTTCTTAATCAACAACACAATAGAACATGGACTTTCAATAAATCACAAAACAAGAAGATCTCATGCAGATGACACAAGAGGATCTGTCGCACATTAGAACCAGAAACTAAAAAATCTAGCGGGGGGCATCGTTGGGGAAGAAGGGTGAATAGTGACAACATGAATTACAATGAGATGAAAGAAGGGGTGAGTTGTTAGGTTAGAAGTGATGTTGAGTGGCTGATAAGAGGGTTTTTCGTTAGGGTGGTTATGGAAAAGAAGCTTAGATAACAATGGTGTTTGTACAGGGTGCTAAGGCTTGTTTGATTCAAAAACTTGTTGGTAAAAGGGTGTTAACTAAATTAAATTGAATTTCATGGATGATTATTTATAGAATCACATTAAATAATTAAACGTATAAATTTAAATCAATTATATTCATTCATATCATTTAATTTTAAATCAATTATATTAATTTGTTGCCTAGCTCACTTTGAAAGTTAGGAACTTTTGGATTCTTACCAGTGCAAGCTCTTGAACTAAACTTCATATGAAGAAAACATTTGTCTATACTTTTTAGTTCATATAAAATAGTAATGTTTCTAAAATAAAATTTGTATTATTGGACTTGTTTAATATAGACTTATTCTTTTATACATTGTTAAAGTGTGTCATCATTTTGAAAAACCTTCTCCCTAATTGACGTCCCCCACCTTCTCTTTCACATTTTTTATTTTATCCAAGGCACCACGTTTTTCTTGACTCAAAGACTACTCAATCATCCAATGTAGAAATTTCATCTTTTCATAGGTTGTGACCAAGCTCTTAGCTTCTTAGTCGAGATGTCTAAGACGTAGACCAACATAAGACTCAACCTTTTTACTAGCACCATACCAATGCATTTCGTGAACATTTCAATTGCATAGGCTATGGGTTCTGGAGAACCATCATCTATTAGAACACGCTTCTTGTCATCTAACGACAAGACTCAATGGTGTTCAAAGAACCCGACAACCCGAATAACCTAAACCAACCCAACCCAATTTAACGAGTTGTGTTGGGTTATAAATTTATTTGGGTTGAGTTGGGTTCAAATAAATACAAATTTATGGGTTGGGTTGGTTCTTGCATTGACCTAAAATTAATTTTGGCTGACTCGAGCTAACCCGAATTTATTGTTAAATCAATTTTTTTTTGTTACCTATAACATAATTATATATGCATACATTTATTTTATTTAATTATTATTTTTAAATTTTTTTTCTCTAAAAAACTTTTAAATAGTCTTTATAATATATAATGGTATAAATTCAAGTTGAATGATTAATTAATGTTATTATGTTGATTTTTTTTTTTTTGTTTGAATTGAAAAAAAAAACGTCACATTGACTCAACAAACCTAATTCGAAAATATATACTTTTGGTTGCTCAAACATATATGATTGTATAGGTTAGTGAATTGGGTTGGGTAAGGTTGAGTTGGATTATGTTCACGAATAGGATGAGTTGGGTTGGCTTGGTTTATGTTCATAAATCGGTTGGGTTGGGTTGAAAAATTGACCAACCCAAAATTTTGGGTTGGTTCAAAACTTTACCTCAACCCGAACCAACCCAACCCATGTACACCCATAACAAGACTAGTGTTGATATTATCTTTGCAAGTGTTATAGATTTCTTCTGTTAATTTGTTACTAGTCAATATTGAGATTAGAGATTTAGGCATGTTGCTCGATTATAAGGTAAATGAACATTTTAGTTTCAATTGTTATTTAAAACTAAAAAATTGATTTTAAAACATTTCGACTCAAAATCACTAGAATCCAAACAATTATATATAATTAATGACATGGTACAACTATTGAGGTTTTGAGCAAGTATCATCTATTCTAGATCAAATGCTCTTCTTTAATGTGAAACTCTTCTGAACCGAAAACCCAATACTATGATGTACTTTTTTCTCAATGGTTCTAGTTACCATTTTTTGATCTAGAACTTGATTAACTCCTGACTCAATCTCTTGATGATCAAGCCAATCAATTCGAACAACTAATCTCTCTCATTACGTGCTATCGTAGGATAGGTTAAATACTACGATCACAGTCCTATCTCTATAGAGAAACTCACCCTAATATTGACCCACTAAGATCTCATTATTTGCTAGTACATTGTGTTTATTAGTTAGTGAGTTTGAAGAGTTCAAAATCACACATTAATTGTGTTGATATAATTGGAGCTTAAGTTTAATTAGTAAAATTAGTTATTAATATATTGCATATATTAATAAAATAATATTTTTTGGATAAATATTAAATGAGAAATAATTAATTTATTGGATAAATTAGCGGAAATTTTTCATGAATAGCAAAAAAAAAAATCCAAAAAAAAGATTCAAAGTAACCAAATTAAAATTTTAAAATATTTCCTATATAGTAGAAAAAAATTGTCTACAAAAATGCCCTTGCTTCTATCAGTGCAGTCGATAGCGTTTAATTAGCTTCGCTGACAGCTAGTTTAGCTTCAGCTGATAGTCTTCAATTAGTAGTTCAACTGATAGACTTCAATCAATAATTCAAATGATATACTCAATCAGTTTGTTGATAATCATTAATTAGTTTGCTGAAAAGAGAGGTCGAATTGAGATTTTTGAAAAACAAATGAAAATATGTTATATAGATTTTTTTTTTTTTTTTAATCTATGATAAAAAAAGTGAATAAGAAGTTGTTATATTTAGTAATTTTCTTAAATTTATTGTGCAAATAATTATTTGATACTTATTTATCCAAAGATAATTAATTAATATATTTGACCTATTAATTGAATTAATAATTATTTGATATTTATTAGTGAGATGGCTAATTAATATATGTTTTATATTAATTAGAAATTTATAGAAAAAATAATATATTGAATAAATTACGGAATTTATATTTATTGAATAAATATAAACTAAAAAGAAATAAAATAATACATGGTATATATTGTAGAATTTGAAAATCCCTTCCCTAAAGAGAGGAACTTTTGTCCCATAATAGGAGGGGGATGAGTTTACAAATTCTTCACTAGAAGAGAGAAAATATTTACTGAATAAATATTTTATGATTATTTTCCAATATCTTATAAGATATTACAAAAATTTATCCTTTTCTAGTTTGGATATCCATTCTCAGCTATAAATAAGAGGCTTCGAAGGTTTCTATTTTCACCCCTTCTTCAACATAGATATCGCATCTCAAGTTGAGAACTTTCTTCCTCTTCTTAATTAGATCTCTATCAAAGTAATCTCCGCTTCTTAAAGGCTTTTTACCGAACATCGACTGTAGCATTGAAAACATAGCTTCGAAGATTGGAGAAGATTGTTCAAGTACTTCTAAGAAGTTGATCGATCATACTTAGCATAAAGACCCGCCAAAATAATTTAGAGGCGTCATTCAATATGAGTATAATTTTCATAAAAAGTAAATCATCTAAGGCGTTGTATGTAGATTAATTATCGAGATTAATTAATATAAATTTTTATTGTTATCACACGCTTCCGTTGAATTTATAGCATGCTTCACCCTTGATTAATTCCCAACACAAAGGTTTATAGCATGCCATCATACAACTCGTCCACAAATAATTTAAACATATGAAAAATACACTGGGCATGCAAAACATAGTAAAAAAGACTTTGGTCGAAAATCACATTGGAGGTCGTCAGAGCATGCCCCCGTATGGATGAATGATGGCACGTGTAACAGACACACTAGTAGGTGGTGGCACGCTGAGGGTGTTTATGTGTACGGTGTAGCCCGTTTAGAGGGCTAGATTTCACATGGTGGTAGGTTGGGAGACATTGGCGCCTAGGTGAGTTCGAGGCACACATGAAGGGGCAACGTCTGTGGTAGTGGTTGCTAGTAGATCGGGCATTAGGTAGTGCGATAGGTAAGCCTACAGTCATGCATGCCCAGTGCATATTGCATATGATCATATGCTCATTTAGACCCCTTTTATCGTACTTTCATAGTGTAAGGTTTACTTTTAATGTTATCATACTTTAATAAGCAAGTCTGCAACATAAAAATGGCTCATAATGTACTATAAAGGATATGGCTAGTTAGCCACTTTATCAAGTTTTAGGACATATACAATTTAGTTGATGCGATTTTTATTGTTGTATGATATAATATTTTGAAAGAAAAAAGCATGTCAAAATATGTTGTCTCCATTTTTTAAAACTTTTTTCAAGACATCTAAGGGAGGTTGCTACTAGTTCGACTACTCGTTTTGCGTTTTTATTTGGTTGACTTGCTCGCATGTGGTGGGGCAAGAGACGCTCACAGTGTTACGTGCTTCTGAGTAGTGCGGTAGGGAGGAACCAAATTCGCTAATTAATCTCTAAGTTGGACAAGCGTGTGTGGCGTGCTTCGAAAAATAGGCTTGCGTGTATGGGCAAAGTGTTGGACAACGTCATGTTGTCGATAACCTCATTTTTTATCGTTCGTCATTAGACAACGTAGCTATGATACCATGTAAAATCTCAGAGAAATACATAGAACTTCAAGAGAAAACCTCTTTGTATATTCATTGAAGAACAATCCATCAAAACCTTTCTAGCTTACACTGATACACAAAGCTAACAATGAAATGGATGATACAAAGAGATGAAATACTCCCGAAATACAATAGACCTTGAAGTAGCAAATATCACACACTCTAACAAACTCTACTCAACCACACATGGGTTGAGATACACAAACAGTTATATTTTATTACAAATCAGCCCATTACCAGTAATTGGGATTTTATCAACACTTAGATGAGACTCTTTCCTAATTGTTGGACAACATGTTGTCGATAACTTAAGAAGGGTGTGATGTGGGATGTCACGAGAACCTCTAAAAGGTTTTGTAAATTTTTGAAATATCCAACAATGGAGACTAGGGTTTATCATGGAGTATTTATAGACATCATAACTCTTCTCTAATTTCACTTTGGACCCTAGAGTTAATTTGATTATCTTCGTACCAAAACTTTGTTAATAATTATGAAAATTCCCCTAGGCCTTGAAATTTCAAAAATATGATTATGTATTACAGCCTCTGATTAAATTACTATGGTCTATTTTTATTTACTGTCAAAACGATGTTGTTTGGCTTAGTTGGTTTCTTTTGTAACAAACTGTGTACGTGGCCTTACCTCAATGGCCACTTTTATTCCTCTGCTGTGATGTACTGGCTATATATACAGGCCTTCGTGATTGAATGATGTAATGAAAAATCATCTGAGAATTTCTCTGTGAAAACCTTCTTCTTCCTCTAGCTCTTCTGGTTTTTTGCTTTGTCTATCTTGGTATCAGAGCCAATTTTTTTTTGGCTAACGCCATGGCTGATCAAACTTCTACTTTCGCGACAAACAATGCCGAACCATCTATCACTATTGTCCTCCAATCCCCCACCAATTTATCCCTAAATACACCTTTCGGTCACCCCCTTGAAACAATGTTGACCGTAAAACTGGATGAGAAAAACTTCCTCCTATGGAGAGGTATGGTTCTAGCCATACTTCGAGGACAGAGGGTTGATGGCTATGTTCTTGGGACAACTGAAAAATCAGCTGAGTATATTCAAGGAGGAGATGAAGTTGGAACCAGTGAAACCCAGCCGAATCCAAAGTATGAACAGTGGGTCACCATTGACAGAGCACTGTCTGGCTGGTTATTCGGATCTATGGCGCCGACTATAGCTGCCGATGTTGTACATCTTCAGACTTCTAGGGATGTCTGGAAAGCCCTGGAGCTCATGTTTGGAGCGACCAGCAAAGCTCGTATAAATCAACTGTGATCGAAGCTTCAAAACACAGAAAGGGTCCATGAAGATGCTGGACTATCTCTCACTCATGAAACAAACTGCTGAAATGCTGCAACTAGCTGGAGCTCCGGTTCCATTATCGGACCTCATCTCGTACGCTCTTGGCGGTCTTGATTCTGAGTATATTCCTATTGTGTGTAATATTCAGGGGCGTGATTTTGTTCTCTGGCAGGAATTTCACGCAGTTCTTATAACCTTTGAAGGTACTCTCAGTCGTTACTCTTCCACTGTTCTTTCTGGGAATCTGCCAATCGAGCATTTGGCTCATTATGTCTATAATAAACAAGGAACACAAAATGGAGGTTCGAATTCTAATCGTGAATCAAATCAGCGGCAATATCAGTCGCAATCAACTGGCTATGGTGGTCGAAACAGAGGAAGAGGACGACATAATGCTAACCGTGGACGACACAATGGGGGTAGATCGTCCAGACAAGGTAACTCCTCTATTCCTTCTCAAAATGGTTCAACAAATTTCTCTAATCCGACTCCTCCTTTCTGTCATCTATGTGGCAAAATTGGTCATGATGTTACTATTTGCTGGTATCGATTTGATGAGACATTTAACAATCCCCACAACCTTACCTGGACCACAACAAGTTCTGGTCAAGCCAACACCGCTGCTGTAGCTACTCCTGAAGTTGTCTCTGACCCCTACTGGCTAGCTGACTCTGGGGCAACCTCTCATGTTACAACTGAGCCATCGAACTTGACTGATAGCACTCCGTATACAGGTACACAAACTCTTACTGTTGGTAATGGCTCAAATCTATCTATATCTGCTGTTGGGAAATCTGAAATTCATACACCTGCTATGAACATTAAACTGCAAAATATCCTGCAAGTTCCAGATATGTGTCAAAATTTGCTTAGCATCTCTAGGCTTACTGCAGATAATCATGTATTTGTTGAATTTCATCCCCTATACTGTCTTGTGAAGGATAAAGAGACTAAGAAGGTGGTGCTGCGTGGAACACTTTAAAATGGCCTCTATCATCCTTAGTTACCAACCTCCTCAACACTCAATGAGCCTCCCTTCAATCCCAAGCCAAAAACATCCTCCTATGCCAACAACATTATGCTAAACAATGAGTACTTAAGTCTATCTTCGTCTACTAGTGTCAATAAACATGTTAAATCCAAAGTGCCAAATTCTGTATGGCACCAAAGGTTGAGTCATTGTTCGAGTCGTGTCATGTCTCTTGCTTTGAAATCATGTAATGTCATTATACTAAAGAATGGAACTGATGTCTTTTGTGAACCGTGTCAATTTGGCAAGTCATATGCTCTTCCCTTTCCTAACTCTCAACATAAAACTACTAAACCTCTTGAACTTATAACATGTGACTTATGGGGACCATCTCCTATCTTATCTACTGCTGGCTACTCTTACTACATAAGTTTCGTTGATCACTTTAGCAAATTCACTCACATCTATCCTCTCAAAACCAAAGGTGGAGCTCTAAATGCGTTTATTCAATACAAGTATCTTGTTGAAAACAAGTTTGATTCTAAAATTAAAATTCTACAAAGTGATTCGGGAGGAGAGTTTCGCTCATTCTCCCCTGTTCTTCAACAGTTTGGAATCTTTTTTTGACACTCATGTCCTCACACAAGTCAACAGAATGGCTTGGTTGAGAGGAAACATAGACATATTGTCGAAATGGGACTCACTCTTCTTGCTCAAGCTTCTATGCCTCTCTATTTTTGGTGGGAAGCATTTGTGTCTGCTGTTTTTCTCATAAACCGACTACCTACCCCATCTCTTACAAACAAGTCTCCCTATGAAATTATCCACAAATCTGTTCCTGACTATCACTTTCTCAAGATCTTTGGTTGTGCCTGCTATCCATGCCTTCGGCCTTACCAACAACATAAATTTCAATTTCATAGTACTAGGTGTACTTTTTTGGGCTATAGTGAGAGTCATAAAGGCTACAAGTGTCTCAGTAGCTCTGGTCGGCTATACATCTCTAGGCATGTTGTTTTTAATGAACAGTTATTTCCCTTCAAAACTGACTTTCTTATCAATCAATCGTCTAATCCACCTCAAGTCATTGCTTCTACTATACCATTTCATAATGTGCCTAGCCTTCAACCCCTTGCTCCGTCCAATGTTCCATCAGCATCACCTTCCTACTCGACATCTTCAACACAGCCAGTACCTCAACTTCAGTCCACTGATGTTTCTGCTCCTACTGCCACTGATGAAAGAAATTTACCTAGCACTGATCCTGCTACTACTGCCATATCTCCTATTGGTGATGACATACCAGTGTCTGCACAATCCACCGTGCAGCACCACCCTATGGTAACACGTTCCAAAACAGGATCTCTCAAACCTCGGACTTGGGCATACTTGACTAAAACTGAGGTTGGTATTACTGAACCAAAGAATGCAAAAGAAGCAGCCTTATCTCCCATCTGGACTAAAGTTATGGTGGCTGAAATTGAAGCTCTCCAACGCAATAAAACCTGGACTGTTGTACTTGCCACCTCATCCATGAACCTAGTTGGCTGCAAATGGGTGTTCAAAGCCAAAAAGCGCTCTGATGGGACTCTTGAAAGATGTAAAGCTCGGCTTGTTGCGAAGGGCTTCCATCAGCAACCACGAGTTGACTTTCATGAAACCTTCAGCCTAGTTGTTAAGGCTGCTACAATACGGGTTGTGATATCACTAGCTGTAAATAATGATTGGGTCATTCGTCAGGTAGATGTCAATAACGCTTTTCTTAATGGAGAGCTCATTGAAGCTGTCTACATGTCTCAACCTCCTGGTTATGTCCACCCCAGCTATCCACATCATGTGTGTCAATTGCACAAGGCTATCTACGGTCTAAAGCAAGCACCTCGTGCCTGGTTTGATAAACTTCACCGAACTTTAACTCATTGGGGCTTTGTAAACTCAAAAGCAGATTCATCATTGTTCTATCTTCATACTGGTAACATGATCTTAATTGTTCTTATCTACGTGGATGATATTATTGTTACAGGTAGTTCCAACACTCACATCACAACATTCATCACCTCCCTCAACTCCAAATTTGCTCTCAAAGACATGGGCCCTCTTCACTATTACCTTGGTGTTGAAGTCACTCGAACTACCTCTGGCATACATCTGTCTCAGACAAAGTACGTGAATGACCTGCTTGACAAACTTGAGCTTTCAAACATTCGCCCCTGCCCCACACCAGCTGTTACCAGTAAACCTCTATCGAAGCTTGATGGTGTCCCTATGCAAAATCCAAAAACATACAGAAGTGTCATAGGTGCTCTCCAATATCTATCCCATACCCGTTCTGACATCTCTTTCATTGTAAACAAGCTGAGCCAATTCAACCAAAATCAAACCTCTATACACTGGATTGCAGCCAAGCGTGTCCTTCGCTACTTGAAAGACACTATATCTCACCGCTTGTTTTTACCACGATCTAAATCCACCATCATCACTGCTTTTAGTGATGCTGACTGGGCATGTGGAGTTGACGATCGCAAAAGCATAGCTGCTCACTGCATATTTTTAGGCAGTGCCTTGGTGTCATAGAGCTCTAAGAAACAACATGTTGTTGCTCGCTCAAGCACAGAGTGTGAATATAGAGCCCTTGCTCACTGTGCTGCAGATATCTCATGGATTGAATCTTTACTTTTTGAACTTCAACTCAAGCCTTCGATCCCACCTACAATCTGGTGTGACAACACCAGTGCACTGTCCCTTGCAGCTAATCCAGTCTTTCATGCTCGCAGTAAACATGTGGAAATCGATCTTCATTTTGTTCGTGACAAGGTTCTAGCTCAGCAGTTGTGTGTTCGTTACATTCCCACTGAAGACCAACCAGCAGATGGCCTAACTAAGCCAATCACAGAGGATCGATTATGTTCTCTAAGGACCAAACTTGGTGTGATCTCGGCACCCTCGTGTTTGAGGGGAGATATTACATGCAGCCTCTGATTAAATTACTATGGTCTATTTTTATTTACTGTCAAAACGATGTCGTTTGGCTTAGTTTGGTTTCTTTTGTAACAAACTGTGTACGTGGCCTTATCTCAATGGCCACTTTTATTCCTCTGCTGTGATGTACTGGCTATATATACAGGCCTTCGTGATTGAATGATGTAATGAAAAATCATCTGAGAATTTCTCTGTGAAAACCTTCTTCTTCCTCTAGTTCTTCTGGTTTTTTGCTTTGTCTATCTTTATGTACCAAATTGCTCAGAATTTTGATACAATCATTGTTTTGAAAATATTAGTTATATATTATTAAGATTAAACCCTTGAAAGATGTACAAAAGAGCCAAAATGTTCACTTAGCCTTTAGGAGTAAAATGATCATTTTGCGTACATAGGGTTTTATTTAGCAACAAACACAAAGTAAACAATCAATAAGTTAAAATAAGAAAAACAAAAATCAGATCGCAACACCGAGCACATAATAAACACCCAAAACAATCAAATAAAATACTTATTATAAAAACACATGAATGCATACCTAGAAAGTAAACATAAACGCAAGACATTACAATCTTACTGTCTATTGTTTTATAGGTATGACGTCCTAGTAAATAAAAAAAAAAAACCATTGATCATAGAGATCAATTGTTCGATCTCAAAAATAAACTAATAAGAATTTAATCTAACATATAAAAAATTATAGAAAAGAGGCCAACATAAGTTAGATTCAATTTTTATCGGCGTCTGAAATGAAAACTAAAACGAACCAACAAATTTTGACTTCCTTTAAATAAAAATGATATGTTTAATTTTTTTTTTTTTTTTTTTTAAACGAATCGAATGGAAGAATCATTTTCATAAGATTTGATTTAGTTGGACTATGGTCATTTTTATATCCTAATTTTTATGTCAAACTAGTGTGAAGCAAATTGGGAAATTGTCCGAATTTCTAAATTAAGCACCAAAACTAATGGTCTTTTAAAATAAAATAATCAAGGAAAATAATTGCTTTTTTTTTTTTTTTTTGACTGAAACAGAAACAAATTACATAGAATGCATATTTAGACCACCCACATGGAGAACATCTGTGGTCTTCTGGAATACTGCATGATGAACTCTTGATTATAAGTACTCTGAACTCTATGGAGAACATCTTTCATAGAATACAAATTTGGCTCCTTCCACTACTACAAAGCGAGATAAACAATGCATAAGCTTATCCGCGTGCCTATCACACCCAAAAGAAGCAGACAAAGGACATCTTATCACCGATCGGCAAGCAATCATCTACTACTATTCATAAATCATTTATGCTTACAGTTCCGGAAGAAAGCAACCTAGCCAGACGTTGATTATCTGTCTCCACCTTTACCCTATTGAAACCAAGATCCATCACCATCTCTGATCCTTCTCGTATTGCTAAAGTTTTCACCACTTTGACTTCAAGAACCCCTTGTATCAACGTGCAAAAGGAAAACATTCCTTCCACATAAGATTTCTAACCACCCCCTCGAACTCCACTCCCATCTCCATGCATAAACATGACAACATCGTTTTAATGTTAACGTTTTCATCACTCCTTGGAGGAGTTCACATCACCAACGAAAAAATTCCTTGCCAACCCGACTGTCGAACGACAATCAAGGTAGCACATGCAAAATTCAATTCCTACAAATATTGATCACAACAATTCCAAACACTACTCATCATCTCCTTAGACATACCATCACCAGAATCATAAACTTGGCCACATAATCATTCGGTCTAGCCTAAATTTTCCGACACATTATAAAAAAAACCATCCAATTCAGTATCATTGAACTTATCAAAAAACCATAAAAATAAATCATTAGTTTCTGAAAATGAATGAAAAAACCAATTTATCCAAACGAAGATACCCTCGAATCATCTCTAGCTAACCCATTTGCATCTCCAAAAAGTGTGGATTGTTGATTCTATTTTCTTTTGGCAACATACATATATAGTGCTCCAATCAACCTTCCTTTTAAAATTTGTTGGAATGAAATTATAAAATGCTTGCCAAATAAAGACAGGTACCCTATTTGTCACATTAGCGCTTTCTACCACCATTGCAAAATATTTGTGACAAACCGGTAAGTTTTAAATTGCAATTTAAGTTTTGTTTTAAAAAGAAAAAAAAAACCTAACCTAACCTGCCACCCCCCCCCCCCAATCTTCATCGCATGCACCCCCCCCCCCCCCCACCCGTTGTCTTCC
>JBBMEG010013338.1:0-30402 GCA_037832605.1 Cyclanthera cordifolia
GAGGGGAAAGGACTAGTTGTTGACACGTGTCGAGTCCTCTTTACTTTTGCATAGTTTTGTATATGCATTATTTCGAACCATTTTGGCATTGGCATGTGTTTTGTTTTAAAACGAGCGCTCAACTCGGTATTTGGCTTTTGGAAGTAGGATATTTTCAAACTCTTTTGCAGGATGTCTGTTTAAGTTTTATAAAAGCCAGGTGATGTTTTTTTTACAGGTGCGGTTTCTCCATTTTTAGGGGAAACTCTGCTGAAATTTCTAAAAGTATTTCATGCATAGTTTTTTGACACCTCGGTTTCCATATGGATTAAGACCGAGTCGTCACACAGCTGCAACTATTTCCAAGCATCTCGGAAATAGCTTGGTATTAGCGTTTCAAACTCTTAATGCTACAATCGATGACCGTGGTAGAAGTGAAAGGCATCCAGGAATCTTCTCTTGCATAATTCGTAGAAGCTCATTATGGTACTTGTTCCTGAAAGTACCGTTGTTAGATTTCCATCCCCAACCTACACTAGATGACCAACGCCTGAACAAGAACACTGTCTTCCAAGGCAGCCCAATTGTGACACATGTTTCTCGCAGGCACTGCCATACTTCTACATAAAATTAGAAAAAAAAATAATTAAAGGCGAAGGACATTTGACATTCATTATATATATGCCGTAAACGTAATTGTAAAAAAATATAATTATCGAACAACATACAGTATATGAACGAAACATATGATATGAAAATGATTAGTCTATAACCTAGAAGCTTGGGCAGAGTTAAACATTCGTTCGGCCAGGCAATCTCAAAAATATGACCACGAAGGTGATGTCTCGACGTAGTTGATGTTCGGGTGGTTGTCCATTTCAGCTTAGGTTTCAACAAGGTAAACTTCTCCAAATATTTCAAATCCAATTGTTGATCACATCTCCCTACATATCAAATAATGTAGTAGACAACATGTCTTCATGATCTTCCCTTGTACCTTTGGTGGATAGAAAGATTGATTGCGTAAAATGATCCAACGATTTTTTAGGGACCGAAAGCTCTTTCGATTATATTCCTTGCCGATGAATGAGCCTTATTGAAAACTTCTCTCGAATTTTTTAGTGGATTACTACCCCCTCCAATTAGACAAATGGTAATGCTCCCCCCTATAAGGAGCTAGAAATCCTTTGCCGTTTGAATAACCAGCATCACATAAGTAGTAGTACCATGGATAGAAGGAGTAATTCAATTTGGTTTACTACTCAATTCAAGTAATATGTTATGAGTAATGTTAGTTACCATTCGGAACGTTAAATCCATTAGCACGAGATAAAGCATCTCTAACTACTCTAGAATCAGTTGTTGAACCCTCCCACCCAGCTAGAACGTAAATAAACTCTCCATTCGAAGAGCACACTGCTAAGACGTTCGTCGAGACGAAACCCTTTCTATTCCTAAATGAGGCACGTTTTTAAGGAGGAACATGTATCTCGATATGAGTACCATCCAATGCCCCTAGAAAGTTCTGCATTTTGGAAAAAGAAAGAAATGAAATACGTGCTGCAAGTTAAGCACATCGGTTTAGAAATTTGTATAATGGTTACCTCAAACCATTTCGATCTACTATCAGTACATGATGCTTGAATTGGTTTCGATGTTTTTTAATAGAATCGCGTGGCAGCATATCACTGGCATAAGGACATTTTGAAAGTGTCGTGATGCGTCGAATCACGTGGTTTTTAACATCGTGGGCCATGATATGTAGAATCATGGCGACCATTTCATCGACATCAATGTAGTATGTACCGCGAAGACCACCGTGAGTCTTTAACTGTTCACACAAAGTTTGAAAACAAGCACGATCCATGAAAAATTGAGATTATAAATTTAAATTAGATTATAATTTTAAAATTTTAAAATATGAATTGTGATTATAAAGTTCGAATGAGTTATAATTTAGTTCAATGAAAAATTGAGATTATAAATTTAAACTAGATCATAATTTTTTAATTTTCAATTATGAATTGATATTATAAAGTTTGAATGAGTTAAAATTTATTTAAATGAGAAATTTGAGATTAGAAATTTAAATTATATTATAAATTTTAAATTTTAAATTATGAATTGAGATTATAAAGCTTGAATGAGTTCAAATTTAGTTGAATGAAAAAAATGAGATTATAAACTTAAATTACATTATAATTTGTAAATTTAAAATTATGAATTGAGATTATAAATTTTGAATGAGTTCAAATTTAGTTGAATGAAAATATTGAGATTAGAAATTTAAATTACATTAAAATTTTTAAATTTTCAATAATGAATTGAGATTTTAAATTCCGAATTAGTTAAAAATTACTTCAATGTAAAAATTGTAATTAGAAAATTTAAAATAGATTATAAATTTACTTGAATATATTTCCATTGAAAGTCCATGGATTAAACTAAAGTCTGAATGGTGTAAAGTGTATAATAAGGTGTAAGGACCCGACTTTTCTAAATAGTTGTTACATGGTATCCTTACTTATATGCATGGATTTAAACTGACATAACAGAAATAAACCGTTTATAAAAAAACAAATAACAGTTCTTAAATCATTTAAATCATAAATCAATTAGCTTCTGGTTAGAGGTTTGAAACAGTTTTAAAAAAATAATAATTAAAACTTAACTCAAATAATTATCATACAGTCTCAAATAACGTGCAAAAAGAAATGACTCATTAAATAATGACAACTATGCAGCGGTCTCCCATATGATCCTGCCAGCTCCTCTTCAACTAGCCATCCTGATGATACAATCCATGCTTACCTGATGAAAAATCATAATAAGGATGAGTATAAATATACCCCGTAAGAATCTCCAACCGGGCTACAATATACACAGTCCAACTACACCACAAGTAAACACATGCTCAACCAAACCCGAACACAACGCAACATTAACTGGGTCATGAGATACGTTACATAACCTGAAGGCACGCCCATGCCTTCTTTGTGAGGCCCCTAGTGCACTCACCCAAATCTTGCTGACACACATAACACGTCCATGGCTCGAGAAGCACGCCTATGCTCCCCTTATGAGGCCCTGAGTGCGCTCACCAAACTAATGGCTCTAAACTCAACATGAAAGGTGTACTGACGTCTCTATCCCAGGAGCCTTCCGCCCAGTGCCCAAAGAGTGTACGCATACACCACATGCTACTGTAAACCTGACACTGTGTAGGCCTACACAGACTTCCCTGGTCAAGTTCCACACATGCCTAAACTTAGACTCGAGAAAGGTGTACACTAAACACAACTATAACCAGCCCTCAACAATAGTTATGACAACCCGTCCGCACCCATCGCCTGAAGCTAAAGACCCTCCCATAGCAGACTTACACTATGATCAAGGCCCGGCTCTAGCAGACCTGAAACTAGGCTATGCCAGGGGTGGCATGTGACATCACATCCCTGGCTATTGGAGGGAGCAAATACATTCCATCTCCAACGATGAGGGGGGCATGGTCCATCTCATCCTTTACTGCCTCTAGATGATGACAAACTAACCAAACTATCTAGGAATGACACATGACCATACATCTGTCATGGCAGGTTACTTGGCGTCTCATACCACTAAGTGGCCTTTCATGACAAACAAGGAAATATGTGCATCCTAATTACTTGTTTGGTGTCCCATAACACTAAACAGTAATTTAACATGCACACAGGCAAACATATAGCATCTTAATTACGTGTTTGGCATCTCATACTACTAAACAGTAATTAGCATGCGTCGCGATACTAAAACAAACAATAGATTACCACACATCGTCACGAAGAATCACATAACATAGTTCACATTTGTTAAAACCAAATCATCTAAGAACCCTAAATATCCACATGCTAAGCCAAACATAAATGCATACAAAAATCAATCACAACAAATATTCACAAGAAGGTAAGACAAGACAGTGTACATGGTCCAAACAACCCACGATAAGAAATTCTTACTTGGAACGATCGCAAAAATGCTTCAAATAAATTCCAAAAAGGTTCTTATCAACCTAAGCAAATAAACATGAAAAATATATAAATTAGACCTCGGTTTGTTAAACCGACCCCAAAAACAGACTCATGACATTGATTTTACTCAAGGGGACCTAACTTCAAAAAACGGGTTTCGTGACCCGAGACTTGGTCAAACTCAGTTGACCCGGTCAACGCTGATCAATGATGGTAAAATCAGTAGACTAAGGTTCAAGATGATCAATTATGGCCAAAAAACAAATAAGGATCAATTTATACAAGGATTTTTAAACTAGTCAAATGGTAAATCTACAATAATTGATAGAGTCGCCAAAAACCAAATCTTAGGTTTGGGAAGGGGGTTTCTCGTTAACTCCTATTAACTTCTTGGCTACTGTTTTTTGATAAAAAATATTCTCAATATTAAAGATTCCAAAACCTAAGTGCTTGAAACAAGGAAACACAAAATGGCAATAAATTTCTAGATTTGTCGACTTTTCTTGAAGAATCAAGAAAATCTCCAATATCCTATCAAGAATCAAGAAAGATCCATTAAATTACAAAAAAATATTACTTTGTATGAAATTAGGGCAAGATAGAATATTTGAAGCCAAACGGAACAAACTTTTTGAGATCGCCTATAGTTTGCGACAACCACAAGAAGAAAAAAAAATATTTATGGTTCTTCCTTTTAAACCCCACAAATAAATCAGCAAAGAGTTGTGTTTAGACAGCAAGGAATATTATATTTACCGTGGTTATTAGATTGACGAAGAAAGAACATCGAAACTAAGATTCTAAGGTTCTTGAATTCGAAAAACGCCAACAAATCCTCCTATAGTTTTTGGCTATAAAAAGATGATAAAAGATGAGTTTCTTGGATGAAAAGTATTTTAAACTCAAGGTTTAAGATTGGAAATAACTAGCCTTGAAGAACAAGGAACGATAAAAATCTACGAATGACAAAGCACGATGAAGAATTTCACATTCTTTTGGTGTTAGCGGCAACAAGGATCATGGCCAAGAGTGAAAGCATGATTTCAAAATTTTGGGAAGGAGGCTATGTTGTGGAAACTCTAATCCAATTCTAAGATGATGTATTTATAAGGAAAACTCTTGGATAATTAGGGTTTGACCCCAAACTTTCTAAAATTGCCTATCTGACCCCAATTTGGATAGAATTGAAGTTTAACCCCTATAGAATAAAATCATTATAACCATAGGATCTATTAAATAACTAACTCATAAAATTAAAGGTTATCAACTTAATTACATAAATAAATACTCCAAAAATTTCTGGATGTTACAAATAATAATCCATTGTCTCCTAAACAATGTATAAGAACAAATAAATACAAAAAGGAATTTACAAAGTAAGGAGACTCGCCGACGAAATGTAGAATATGTCTTCGAACCGCGTTGAAGTTAAGATCTGCAACAAACGTGTTACGAAAACATTAGTAAGAAATAATATATTCAGGATCATACTTTTATTCAATTAAACAATTTATGGAAGCTTACCTCACCTTTTGCAAATAAGTATACGAGAATTAGTACAAAAGAAATATAGCCAGTCTTAGGGTATGGGTGCATTAGTCATTTCTCAATTGAGATCATGTAGCAATCCAATTTTAAAATTTTTTTGCAAAAATTTGAATGATGCAAGGATATAAATGAACTAAAGCAACTAAAACAAGATAAGCAAAGAGGTGCAATGAGACTAAATTAAGCTAAGAAAGACATGGTGATAAACCAAAGCAAGGTAAGGCAAAGATGGACATGAACATAAGGAAAAGAAGGAACATGTATACTTGAACTAAAGGAACTAAAACAAGATAAGCAAAGAGGTGCAATAGAAGTACATGAAAGTGAGCAAGAGATGGTCATAAACCATTTTTAATTACATTCTTGATCGGGACGATAACATCCACTATATGGAGATGAAAGAAATCGGCTATTACTCCATATTGACATACATACTATAAGTAAAGCAATTTATTAATGAATTGTATATCTTTAATATTTCTTATAAATGACATTTAAAAACTTGACATTTACGTCTTTATGGCGAACATACGATGATAATATACTTAATAATTATCTTGTATGTGACCACGCTAGTTTCGCATGTTTCAAAAAGGTAAATGAAGGAAGTTGTTTGGATTTAGCAAATAGGATGGCCATGCTTGCTAACATGAATTAGAGAATACTTTTTTCTTACAACACTGAGTATGATTTATCAAGTTAATTTTTATTAATATACAT
Organism: Cyclanthera cordifolia; assembly: GCA_037832605.1. NCBI lineage: Eukaryota > Viridiplantae > Streptophyta > Magnoliopsida > Cucurbitales > Cucurbitaceae > Cyclanthera > Cyclanthera cordifolia. The sequence goes on from JBBMEG010013338.1 coordinate 6,255, forward strand.
TTTTTTCAAATTTACATACTTGGTTGATTAAAATGATTGTTTAATTATCGCAGGCGACATTGGATTTTGATCGTCATAATTCCTTCAGAAAATACGGTGTATCTTCTCAATTCTCTAAATCATAAGACAATAGATAAAGATTTGCAAAAACTCGTAAACACGTAAGTTTCAATATTCAAAGTTATAAGTTTTTTATTATGTTTTATAATCCTAATATGAAAACTCGTAAACTTTGTTAGTTCCTTTTGAATGTGGAGAATAAAACATTCGCTCAAGCGAAGTCAACTTATATGGGAATGTCTGAAGGTAAAAATCGAATCATATTGTTGGTTAACCCACATTTGTTTATTAATTTTAGAACTTTTTGGACTAAATATCATAAGTATACTTATATATTGCCTTCGTCAATTGGGATTGATAGAGTGTTGATTTTATGTTCCTTTTGTACATACGATAGATTATCACCAACTCCAACACACACATCAATAGACTGTATGTTTTCTATTTAACTATATAATACATACGTGAGCGCAAATTGAATCTTTTATATTATATTAACTTTATATTCCAATTTACAATATTTGAAGTTCAAGAACAACACAAATAACTACACTCAGGAAGAAATGGACATTGTAAGAATGGAGTGGGCAATCTACATAGGTAGTCATTTACCTATTATGCTAGAATTATTTTACATATTGTAGTTACAATACTTCATTTGGCTTAGAATGGATCTCATGGTGTAATTATATTGAATTGATTATGTATATATTACAATAGTTTCTAATATAGTGTAATTGCTTATAATGGATTGATAGTGTATTTAAATTCATTATGTATATATTATAGTTTTTATGGTGTAATTGCTTAGAATTGATCTAATTTTGCTTAAAATACATAGTAGACTTGATGTGTGCAGGTTTTTTGAAATTGCAATATTCTATCGTTATGCTGCCGAAATTTATAGTGAAAAGTATTAGTTTTTAATTAGTTACCCTATATTAAAATGACAGTTAAAAGGGGGTTTCTATGCTTATTTAGAAGTGAAAAGTATTAGTTTTTAATTACTTTACTATGAGAGTTAAAATTAGCAGGTTTCTATGCAAATATTAATTTAGAAGTTACAATGAGAATTTAAGGTTGGAAAGGATTTGCCAATATGACAAATCTCACAATTTTTTTTTTTGTAAATTAATTTAGTTTTAGATGTCGGGCATAAAAGATGTCGGCCATAAAATAATAATGGGACGTCATTGAAAACATTTCATACGGGGCATACCATTTTTCAAATTACAAAGTTAATTATTGGTTTTCTAATGTCGGGCACAAAAGATGTCATGCACAAAAGATGACACGCACAAAAGATGTCATGCAGGCACAAAAGATGTCGTGCACAAAAGATGACACGCACAAAAGATGTCATGCAGGCACAAAAGATGTCGTGCACAAAAGTTGTCACGCACAAAAGATGTCGTGTAGGCAAAAACTACGTCGGGCAAAAGATGTCGGGTATATAAGATGTCGGGTATATAAGATGTCGGGCAAAAGATGTCGGACATATAAGATGTAGAGCACAAAAGATGTCCGCATTAAAAATGGCAGGTTGTCCGACATCTATTCACAAAGATGACACCTGAATAGATGTCGGGCACCAGCCCGACATCGTTTTATTAGATGTCGGTCAGAGCCCGACATCTATTCTCCAGTTTCTACTAGTGATGGAAAAAGATTAAAGAAAAAATAATCACGAAATATTGGCTAGAACCCATGAATCTTGCTAAAAGTCAAGGCTAAGATATGCATGCAACTTGTACGTTTACAAGGAGAACCTTAAGGAAGAACACGAGAATTCAAAATCAAAGAGAAAAAGAAAACTCAATAACTCATTACATAATACATAAATGATGAGAAACCAGCTTGCTCATCATTAAAGATCTCCTTGAATGATGTTTGTCTACAATGAAGGGCGACCCGTCATTAAAGACTACTCATCTGAAAAACGCACATCATTAAAAACTGTCTGTCATCATAATCTTTTTATACATCCTTTTGAAAAGGTTTGAAAGTATTAGTCATGAAAGCTAATAGTTGTTGAAGTGGGAAGTTCCTATGATGTTACATATTAGTGGAGTTAAACATAAACCAACAATAAAAAGACTAAATTGAAAAGATGAAAGTATAAAGAACCCATTAAAACTTTTTAAACAATATAGATAAAATTGAAAAAGACCATACTTTAGGAACTAAAACATATTGTTTAAAGGTCAAAGAAATTTGAGCTAAAACTAACAAAGAAAAAGCCAGAATAGTAAACAGTGCAATAAAATGTGCTGGAGTGATGAAATGGTTTTGATATCTACTGGTCACTCTAGAAATCATTGAAAAATTTGAAATTTATGGAAACTCTCATCTCCATTTGGTATCTTTACTTATAGTTTCTTCATACTTCTTTTTTGGTCATTCCTTGCTTGATTCTAAACTATTTAATGTTTCTTGTACACAACTTTCCCTTCATAAAATATCAAAGCTTAAATACATCTCATTCCAACCTTAAACATAAGCTTGGATCTGTTTCTTTAGATGGAGAGTTGAATGTTTGAAAATTTAGGTGGTCCCATGATTCACATCAAAGAGTTGTTCTTTTCTTGAAAATTATAAATTTATGAAAGGAGATTTTTGATGTATAGCAAAAAAAAAAAATAATAAATAAATAAATAAATAATGTCTATCAAAATTCTAAAAAGTATTTTATGTTTAGCACAAAATTGGGTGAGCCATTGTATAATGACAAAAATACTCCTACTTTAATCAATTCAGTGTATAGTCTTTAATCTATAGTTCAACTGATAGATTTCAATCAGTTCGTTCATAGTCTTTAATCAGTGCAGAGAAGAAAAGGTTAAAACTGGAATTCTTGAAAAACAAATGAAAATCTGTCATGTAAAAATTATTTATTAGAAAAATGTATACTTAAAATAAGTGAATTAAAAGTTGCTATAGTAGTAATTTTTCTTGGTAAACGGTGTAATTTAAAGAATTATACATAAAAAAAAAAAAAAAAAATCAAACCACACGTGAGAATAGAATCTAGATGATAACATATAATTAAAGTTTTTGGTTCCATACACATTTTACTTTTGGGTTTGTTGAACATTTCAATCATTTAGGCTAAGTTCAATCCTTTTAGAAAGTATTTGACGTAGCTTTGTGTGGCTTCCTATTCAACCAAAGGCAGCATAAGATTATGGATTTTGATAAAAACAGAATAATTATTGGAAGGGGAAACAACAGTGAAAATTCAAATAATTTGAAACCAAACAACTTAGCATTAAACTCTCTAACACATGTCTTGACCAGAAGGTAATTGAGTAGTTGTACAAAAATCATGTTTTAAGAAGATTGATTAATTTGAATGAGTGTAGCTGCATGAAAACTATGTTTGGATAAACTTGTCAGCAAGAAAGGTCGTAGAAGAACATTGTTTAGATTATTTTATTATTATTATTATTTTATATATATAAGAAAACGTTGTCGGAGTAGTTAAAATGTTGGGTTGGAGAAGATTTTTCTTCTTTGTATTACTGCTCAGTAAAAATATGTGAACAAAGATGTTAAAAACAAATACAATTCTTCTCTCCCATTTTTGGACCTTTTCTAATATGGAAAAAAAATAAAGTAAATTTTTTGTGGATAGCAATTTTTAACGTTTATATTTTAATTATAACAAATTTTTAAAAATATTTTATAGATAACAAAAAAAATTATAAATTTAACTTAATTTACTTGATTGATTTCATTTTATTGAAAATTATGAGTTTAGTGAAAAGTTGACTAAATAAGATTTTACTCTTTTTTTTTTTTTTTGATTCAAAAAATCTCCAATAATAAATAAACCATATATGATTCGAAATGTAACATTTGACTGGTGTAAAAGAACAAATATAGAAGCTAAAACAGTAACAATAGCTTGTCTCTAAATTTTTCACGTAAATATTAATTCACTTTTGGTTTTTTTTTTTTTTTACCTAAAATAACATTGAATATTTTTCTAAGTACCAAACCAAGTTAATTGGTGGATTCAAATTAATCTTATTGTGATTATTTGATCGAATATATAGAGTAGTGTCACACCTACAATAGATTGAAAAAATTATAACACACGATGATTAAAAGTGAAAAATCCCTAAATAAATTAGGGTAAAAATTACGCGGAACAATAGAAGAACTTTACTATAAAAAATAACAGTTACAAACTTTCTCTCTTAGAAGACAACAACAAACTTTATTTTTAGAAGAAACACTATCTAGTTTAATCTCACGCCCTCACTCACTAAGATGTGGAATGTCTTAGGAGATTTTAGGATGGTAATTTTCCAACAATGGTAATCACCTAATTATAGTACACATAAACTTGGGTTTCAAGTATAATCCTACAGCCATAAATTGACCACATATTTGCTTTAATCAACACAATCATGTGGTCACAATTTTGTCACTAGTTCACTTTAGACAATGTGCATGTTGTAGATAATTCTACACCAATCTTAGACAAAGAGTGTTCTAGAACTCTCTCCACCAATCTTGAATATATATGTATGATCTAGAGTCTTCTTTGAACATCTAGGATAAAGGTGAATAGTTTAGAATATTCCAATATTATTTAACAGCCTCCCACTTGGATATTGATTGATAATCAATCAATCTCCACACCATTATTTCTTCCACACCATCTCAATGTTGTTTATGTTCTTGCTAGGTCATTCAAGGATCAACACCAAATGGACTTATCAGCATATCCTCTGACAATAAAGTTTGATCCTTCGGAACACAGTACAATATCTATCGATCCTTTAACGTATTTAAGGATCCACGTAACAAAGTTTCAATGTTCTCCACCATAATTCATCATATAACGGCTAACTACTCTCACTACAATATGTGCAATGTGTGGTCTGGTACAACTCATGGTGAACTTTAAATTAAACTTCTCATTATCGATGCATACCGTACTCGAGACATCTCTATAATTTATGCTTCACAGCTAGGGCACATACTTGAGGAAAACTTGAAAATAAAAGAAAGCGGATTAAAAATTGGCTTACAATCTATTATGCTAAAGCATCGCAAGACCACCTTCATATGAGAAAGTCAATTATTTCCATTAGTTATGTCTCGATGAATTCGCATCCACACAATCTTGTTTGTTGGTCTCAAGTTCCTCACTCCAAAGACCTTAGCCAATGTAGCCACTTTCCAATACGACCTTTGTTTGGGCCTGCTACCAACATGTCATCAACATACAACAACAAAATAACTAGGTCTTTCATACCAAACCTCTTGAAATATGATTAAGGGTCTGCATAAAGTGTTTTTCGAAATACCTCTTAAAATATGCACAAGAGTTTATAATAAGCATTTTTCACTAAATCTCTTAGCGCACAAGGGTCTGCATTAAGTCTATTGGGTCCAAGACTCCTGATGAAGAAAAATCTCTTATAACATCTCAATGCTTGTATGTGACCGTACATAGATTCCTTCTACCTGCAAAACAAGCTCTTCTATTTTCTAGTTAGAATATACATATTTCTTCTTCAAGAACCCTACTAATGATAACCTCATGGCTAGTGAAATCCTATAGTTAATACCCTTTCACACCAGTGGCATACTCTGAGAACAACATCTTTTGGATTTTGAATCTTTTTGTACTTTCTCGAGTATTGTACATCACACACACATCAAACTTCTAAATAGATGTACGTTTGAACAAACAACCAGTTTTCCATTCCTCATATGCATTGATATCTTTCACTCAATTTCAGTAGATAAAGCATGAATCACTACACAACATGCGATAGGGACCACTTCTGCCCATAACAATTTATCTAAGCCAGCAGCTTTCAACACACTCTTGTTCTTTCTAAAAAAACTTTATCTTGCCCTGGCACTTCATTTTTCTAAGGATTGTAGGCAGTAGTGATTTGCCTTTTACTACCTTGCTGATTACATAACTAAGAAAATTCATTGCTTATATATTCTCCTTCATTATCTATCTATAAACAGTTGGCCTTTTCTTGGTTAAAAGTTCAACTAGCACTTTTGTAAGGCCCGAGGTTAGGAGGTGTACATGAATGAACCAAGTCCACATCCGAAGGAGAGGGATCTTAGGGAATATAATCTGATGGTTAAGAAAGACTTAAGAGAATTGTTTTGTACTACCTATACCAACAAGGTACACCTTCCTTTTTGGTGGCTCAATCGAAGAAACTTCATAGTTAAGCGTGCTTAGCTTGATGTAGTCTTAGAATAGATGACCTCCTAGGGATGTAACTAGGATGCATATGAGTGACTAAACATGCTGAAAGGATCCGTGTTGGTTTGTGAGAGTCTTCATTCTTAGAAGCGCTTAGAGGCTGGTAGTTAACATGGCTGAGTCGCAGGGGATATAGGGGAATGTCCGGGCCAAAAGAGGCCAGATCCAGATTCCAAGACCATCCGAATCCTGGGCTACGGGCGTTACAACTTCAAATAATTTGAAGAACGAACATACATCTACCTTTTTCTTGATGTAATACACCAAACACCTCTTGAAGTAATCCCTTATAAAGAACACAAAGTTCTTCGCTTCTTCGAAGAATGTAATCGGTGCTTTTCTACACAGAAATGAACAAATTCTAGAATATCATTAATTTTTAAATTTGATGTGTTGCACTTTAGTCTTTGTTGCTTAGTTGTAACGCAATGCTCGCACAAAGGTAGATACACCTTAGTGAGCTCGAGGAGTAGAATTCACCCTACAAGAACAATTATTTCTTCCTTTATTATGTGTCCAAGATTCTCATGCCATAGTTTTGGAAACCACTGATTTGGACAACTTGTGGCAAGTGATACATCTCTCTTCTGTAAACTCTTTTCTTCAGCATGTACAAGTTTGTATCAAAATTTTCTCCCTTCATAAGTATCAGCACTCCTCGAATTGACTTCACGATTCCTTTCTCAATAAGAACTTTGCAGTCAAGGTCCTCAGGTTGACCTAGTGAGAGCAAGTTCTTACTCAAGTTTTATATATACCTCACTTTTTGAATTGCAGTAACAGTTTATCATATAACTTCAACTTCATTGTTCCAATACCAAAAATCTTCAAAACATGATCATTATAACTGAACATAGCTCCTCTTAAGAAAGGTTCATAATATATAACCATTCTCGTCAAGAGGTCATGTGATAACTGGCTTCTGAATCAATGAACCACATATCAACCAAACTCTTTTTTGCTGAATAATTGTCACTACTTCACATAATAAACCATCAACTTCATTTTAGTTGCTTGCAACATTTTCTTAAGGATTGAAATCGTTCTTCGTGTAGATTTAAACAATCCTTCTTCAAATGTCCATTCTTCTCATAATGGTAGCACTTAACGCTCTTCTTACATCTTCATTTGTTCTTTCTTTTATTTTTGCTCCCACTGAATCTACATTTTATTGATCTAACTCTTATCATCATGAGAGCCTCTATTTGTTAGGTTCATGAGAAGTCAATCATATGAATAAGGAAGACTTTGAAGTAGAATTTCACTGCGTTTAGTAGGCTTTATCATTGAAGTAGTTTCTATCATTTGAAGAGAATACAATTCCTTTCAAGGAAAATCTTATAGTGAAGTGACTTCACCTCTTACAATTTCATGAGTTGATCCAAAATCTCCTCTTTAGTTTTCTTCTCTTTTATGCTTGACAATACTCTATCTACTAGTGCCAGATCATGAAGCTTTATAATAACATTTTTGTTCCTCTCGTTTTACTAATCACATATGATGTCCACCGACTTTCCGCTGATGGAAGCTAGAAAATTATCTTTTCTCGAGATAGCTTTCATCTTCATCTTCCACAACGAGAAATTATTCTCGTTGAACTTCTCAATCCCAAACCTTGTAGTCATTTCTTCTACCATGAACTATAGACAATTCACATGTCTTTTAATAGAGGTGAATATATCTAACTTATTTTCTGATGTGATGGGTTCACTTCTAGTGGCAACCACAGATCATATGATACGTAAATATTACACCAAGAACCAAGCTCTAATACCACTTGTTGTGATTATTTAATTGAATATAGTAGGGTCGCGATTATAATAGATTAAGAATAATAACAATAATTGAGAGGAAGAAGAAAAATGACTTACAATGATTTTAAAGTGGAAAACCTCTAAACAAATTATGGTAAAAATCATGGGCAATGATAGAAGAACATTATTATAAAAGAAGGGATTACAAATTTTCTCTCTTAGAAGATAGCTACAAAATCTCTTACAAGGAGAAACATTCTTTATTTTTATCTCACACCCTCACTAACTTAGATGTGAGATGCCTTAGTAGATTTTGGGATGGCTTGCCAATAATAGGCAATAATCTATTTATAGTGCACATAAACTTGGACTCAGAGTATAATTATATGGCCATAAATTGCTGACATCTAGCCTCAGATTCGAATTTGTATATCAAATAACCCCTTGGAATAAGCCTCATATACTCGCTTAGGATTATTCGCTTAGATGGGATCCAAATTTTCCGGTCAAATACTTACTTTGATTGGATTCGAATCGGAGGACGCTAATACCTATATAAGCTCTTATATCATAATAAATAGTTAATTGTTAGGGAGGACAATAATATATATATATATATATATATATATTGAAGATCTTACTTTTCTAGTGTGAAACGAAGTAAGTATCTCCCAAATTTATACTCAAAACCTAGGATTTCTTTTTTTGAGCACACTTGAGAATGGATTAAATTGCATTCTTAAGATTTAAAGTAAGTTTCAAAAAAAAAAAACCTCAAAAAGCATTATTTATAAAAATTGTGTGAATAGTTTTTTTTTTTTTTCCTTAGAATACAACCATTGGGGTGAGCATTTGAACTTATAACTTCATGATCTTTGGATATAGACTAATACTTCTGAACCACTGCACTTTTGGTTGTGAATCTCTTTTCGTATAACGTAACTTATGTGACTAAACCATTTGAATTACTTTTACATTTATTCAATATAAAGTGATTTTATTTTATTTTTTAAAATTGATCTAAAACAGTCATTAATTTTTCATTCTATGATATGATCTTTTTAAAAAGGAAATTTATTTATAAAAGTAGCCAAATCTGAAAATTATTTATAAATATGATAACTAAAAAAAAAAAAAAAAAGAAAAAAAAGAAAAATAGCAAATGTAATTGTAAAAAACTCTTATTATAATACAACACTATAGATGTAAAATTTTTATAATTTACTTGTATTTCTAATTAATAGTTCATTGAATAAAGTTTTTTTTTTTTTTTTACTTTCAATCTAAAGCCCTCTATTTTTCTGAAGTCTTTTTATAAAGCCCTCTATTAGTAGAATCAAAATCAATGAAAGATAAAAATATCTTCATATGAGTATTTCACCTTTTTTTTATGTTTGCATTTTAATGAACTTTGACCACATTTTTCAATATCTGAGATTTTTTTAAAAAAAATATCTTAATCAAGGATTTATAAACTTTGACATAATACGCCAGTTTAATTAATTTCTAAGTATTTGGTTGCCATTGATAAAGTAATTTTCAAATTTTATTTTACTTCTATTAATTAAAAGTGACAAACTACTTATATTAATATTTTATACATTTCTTTGACATCCAAACGTTCTAATTCATAATAATAATTGAGATGTTCACCAATAAATTCGAATAATGATGAATATCAAAATAAAATAAATCACCAAAAAAAAACCACAACTTTGAAATAAAAGGATGGGAGTGACAAAATACAATCACCATTTCTCATCCCAACTTTTTCATATATTTCTCTCTCTAATCCTACCAAACTATTTCTCTCTCTTGAGCCCTTATAGCAAGAATGCACTAATCAGACAAACGAGGCCACCACGTAGGCAGACACCTTTAAAAATAATTGTTGTGGGTCATAATATCTCAATATTTTGGTCATGGTTGAATGGAAAGAAGAAAATGGGAGATGAGTTATTTTGTCTTCTTGTGGTTGCCAATGTTTTGTTTTCATCTATTCATGAGGAGACCAATTCACCTCCATTCACAACATTGGATATATCATACATACACACACATACATACACGCGTGTGTATATATAATATAAATAAATGTATATAAATATACATTTGATTTTTAACCACCTCTTGACAATTATTAGAATACCCTTCTTGTTATAGTATTATTTTTATTTTTATATATTAATTCGTGTATCCTATCACTGACGTTCTATTTTATATTTTTTTACTATTGATATTGATATCACTGACGTTTAATTTAAGCTTCTCATCTTCTTTTATCAATATCATGAGTTGAATATATTTTTTCTTTTTCACTCCCTTTTCTTTATATATGTGCAAGTTATAATCGATATTTTCACTTCAACTATTGTTGTATCACAACCTCTATCTTAAGAACCTAAGAAATAAGTAAGCTTTTACTAGGATGAAATTGAAAAGAAAAAACATATGCATATAATGGAATTTTAGGTTTTACACTCCAAGGCTCACTCCAACCATGTATATCAAGTCAATCATCTAATCTTCCTACTACCTCTATATATCTCTACGTACCATGCTTCTGATCCATACTATAACTAATGTATCTAAAGCATGAATATTGAAGTCTAGGATTCTTCTAATACAATATCTAGACTTTGAACCTCCTCAAAAAATTAGACCTTTTTACACCTTCATTGAAAACCATAAAAGAAATTTGGATTAAACTATTTCTTTGTACAAAGCAAGATTGATGATATAGACTACTTTGAAATCCTTTAAGTAAACATTCAATAGAGACACGAATAATATTCTTATTATTTAACTAAAGAGATAACACATATATATAAAATAAAAAATAAATTTGAACTCTTCATGTAGAAAACTTTTCTTCACATCAAATTACTCGAATTCTAAATTATAATGTGTCACACCATAGCCAGTATCACTCTAATAGACGTATGACTAACCACTAGTGAGAAGATTTCATAGTAGTCAATACCTTTTCTTTGTGAGAAGATCTCGGACGTAAGTTTGCAACAACACAAGCTTATACTTTATCCCCTTAATAGGTGAAATTTCTTCCTTCTTAAACACTCATATTCAAATTACAATCTTTCTTTCTTTAGGTAATTTGACTAGCTTCCAAGTCTTATTATTATTTGGAGCCTCAATTTCATCACTCATTGTAGCGAGTGATTGTGCTGACTTATTACATGAAACGACTTCTTAATAGGTGGATGGTTCATGAGGATCCACCTTTTCAGCAATCTGTAATGCATAATAGTCATATCCTCAAAATCATGTCTCTTTGAAGATCCAACTTAAATTATTCTAGTTTTATCAAGAACTATCTTGGTTGACAAATTTTCATGCTAGAAGATTGTTCTGTGGTATCAGTTTCTTATTTCTCGTGCAACTATGAACTGCACAACAAATTTTTTTTATCAAATGTTACATTTTACTATGTATAACCTTGTTCTTTGAAGGAGCCCATCTATATTCTTTATCTCCATTTTTTAGGGTGAGGTTCATGGCTGATCAAATAGAATGCAAGTTTATTCGACCACACCTCATATAGTATCTTACGATCAATACTAGTGTGAGGCCAATGGTTAATCAGATAGCATGTCGTATTTACAACTTCTGCCTATATAACATTCTAGCTAACCCATGATTTAAGAACATACATTTTGCTCCCTTCAATAATGTTTCATTCATACGTCCTGCTACCCCATTTTTTTAGGTATGTCCTGTATAGTATAATGTTGAACAATTTCTTCATCTTTACAAAACTCATTAATTTCAGAACTGCAAAACTCAAAACCATTATCACTTAAGTCTTTTGATTTTCTTCCTTATTTGATTTTCTACCAAAACCTTTCACTACTTGAAATTCTTGAAGACTTGACTTTTATGCTTCATCATAAATATCCAAGTAATATTGAATAGTCATCAATAAGCCACATAAAATACCTACTAACTCTAAAAGATTAACCACGAGAAGGGCTTCAACAATCAACATATATGTAATTAAGTGTTCGATTTGTATAATGTACTCCATTTGGAAACTTATTGCGACATTGTTTCCTAAGCACGCAATGTTTATATAACTAGATCTTGCACTTTGTGTCCCCTCAAAATATCTCTCTTTGAAATGATTTACGCTTCTTTTTCATTCATATGACCAAGTCTCATATGCTATAACTTAGTCATGATAGATGATGCAAAGACAATGAATCCAATCAACGTCGAACCAACCAGGAAATACAAAGTTATACATTTTATACCTTTTAGAACCACATTTGAATCTTTGCAGATATACATAACTTCACCTTCTTCTTCGAGACTGACACCTCTATTCTCCAACTTACTAGAGATATCACACTTGTTGTCATTAGTGGAACATGTCTAATGTCATTCAAAGTGTAGGACACACCGTCATGTGTTTGTATCCTAATTGAGCAAATTCTAACTTTTTTGCATATCGTACAGTTTGCCATAGACATTTTACGTTCATCAATCTACTTATACATTAAAAACAACAACCTGTTTTGACACATATAATACGATGCTTCTGAATCGAGAACTCACACATTTTTAGAATACGTGTTTTCATTAACAACTAGGGTCATTCTTCTTTGGCGTTGTCATCTACTTCCATTACTACTTTAGAACCTCCCATTTTATCGAGTTGGTATTAATTATGACGAGGACAAACAACTTTCAAATGACTTTTCTTCTTCTAGTGTACATAAATGTTAATGGCCTAAGAATTCTTCTAATTTAGGCCGTTAATATGCAAGCAGCATCCTTCGACTTCTTCTTTTCAAGCCTTCTTTACCTCTGCCTCCTGTTACAGCCAACCCATACTCAAAATTTTCATTTGAACCTGATCTTGCGACGTTTTGACGGTTCTCTCTAGTAAGAAGACAATTATTTACTTCCTTTAGTGACAATTAACCTTACTAATAATGAAAGAATCCAAAAACTTCCCATACGAGAGTGACAAAGAAACCAATAGAAATAGCGAAACATCTTCATCATCAACCTAACCTCAATAATACGCATATCCATGATTATTGTATTTACTTATCTATATGGTTTTTAAGAAATGTACATTTAGTCATACTGAGGGTGAATAATTGTTTCTTTAGAAGCAAATTATTGCTTAAAGACTCATCATATAAAGACTCTCGAGCTTTAACCACAAACTAGCAGTCTTCCCTTCATTAGCAACCTCGGCAAAGACGTCATTTGCAAGATGTACCATGATTGTCTAATGACCCTTCTCCTACAGACTCGTCTATTCATCATCATTGTCTACTTTCTGATCCTTCCAGTTGAGAATAAGAGGTTTCAAAAATCTATACTGTTTTTTAAAATGCTCGCATCTTAATCTGCCATAGGTTGAAACTCTTTTCTCCAATGAATTTGTCGAATTTCATGTTCAAAGAAAACATCTTCAATTGTTAAATGATTGTGGAAAAATAATGCTTACCGAAATATTATGCTATGATACCAATTTGTTATGAAATTGTAAACAACAACCAAAGAAAATAGAGAGAAAGCGAGAAATAAAGCAGATTTACATGGTTCACTAACGATGTGTTACCTACACCCATGGGCAAAGAGGAGAACGATTTTATTAGACGAGGTGAATATAAGAACATTAATCAGAGGGGCTAGCTAGGGTTGTATAAATTGTTTATGTAATACACTCCCATAAAATCGTATTACAATGATCGGTTGAATTACATAATAGGCCAAAATAAGAGAATGCATAAACAAACTACAATTTTGTCTAGGTTTTGGGGGTGTTGCTTCCGAGCCTTCATTGGGCCTTCGCAGCCGAACCTTGACTCACTCACCGACCAGCAATATCTCCGACTTAGTAATTGTAGGCATCATAGTTCAAGGCATATCTCAACACTTACAATAATTGTTTTTAAAAGAAATGTATGAGAAATTATCTTTTACATGTGTTAATCATATATTGAACTCGTATTCTCTTAATTCTTCGAGATACTACTAATCAAAAGGTTAACTCATCATAGTTAAATATTTAACTAAATTTTAAAAAAAAATTACTCCCAAAGAAATTTAAAGTAATAATTGATAAATTAAAAAAAAAAAATCCAGAAAACTAAGTAATGTTAGACTTAATTTATATAAACTATCAACATGACCCCTTTTTTTTTAACAATCTAAAATTCAATTTTAACTCAATAAGTGAGAGACCAAGTTTAAATTGGCCTAGTGATTATTGGAAATAGTGGCTAGAAATATATATATATATATATTATTTTTATTTTTATTTTCTTTTTTTTCTTTTTCAGTGGAGTTTGAATTTGAATTTATTTAGAGATAATATAATATATTTCGAAGGAGGGGCTGTCCTCGACTTAATATAATAATTAAATGATATTTTCACTATATTTAATTTACATTTTTCGATTGATATAAATGCATCAATTTCGTCGAAGCTAGCATAACTCAATTGACAACTAGTATCTACTCGATTAATGATTCGAGTTATGTAGAATTTATTGTTCCTTTGCCAACTTGTACTCGATCAGTTAATATTTTCAAAATTCCATTAAATGAATTTATTCAAGGAGGTGATGGAATAACTCAAACAAAATGGTTTAACACAATAAACATTTTTCTGTTCTAAAATAAATTAGTGTATGATTTCATAGTTTGAAAACTATTAATTATAAGAAATAAAATTATGTTTTTTATTTAAAGTTTTCTAAGAAATTATTAATTATAAGTAACAAAATTATGTTTTTTATTTAAAGTTTTCTAACAAAATTATGTTTGATATTCAATTCAAGTTTTTTTTATATATATAAAAGAAATTCAATTCAAGCATACTTCAGTAAACAAAACATTAATTATTATTTTTCTTAAAATGTCAATCAGTAGATGGCCGTGAATGTGCTATTCTTACCCAATAATTATAAGTTTAATCAAAATTTAAAATATTTTTCTTAATACTAGATTATAACAAAATACGTCATTAATACACTACTACATTTATTAATATTTTAAGTAACTATATTTATAATTATTTTTCATATTTGACTAATTTGGTAAGTTTTTCAAAATTGTAAAATCGGATCCAAAGTCTTTGATAGTTCTTAATTTCAAACACATTCATTAAAAGTGTATCTAACAAATATGCATAAAGATTATAAAAATGCTCTTAAATTAAGTACGATGGTGATGGGTGAGTCAAGCTTTGACTAGAGGTATTGTTTATCTGAACAAGATCAAGGTGCCTGAGCCGAAGCCCTTCTGAGGCACTGGAGATGTCAAAGTTCTGGAAAACTTCATGTTTGACATGGAGCAGTATATCAAGCTACAAACACCTTCGTTGAAGAGTCGAAGGTCACTCTAGCGACGATGCATCTACGCGACGCCGCCAAATGGCGGTCACGATATATGGACATCCAAGAAAGGAGATGTGCCATCGAAGCATGTGAAAATTTGAAGGAAGAGTTGCAGTCTCAGTTCTTCCTCGATATCGTCGAAATCATGACAAGATGTAAGCTGCATTAACTAAAACATACATGGTCAATTCGAGATTCTGTCAAGCAGTTTGCGGGGCTAATGTTAGATATCTGGGACAAGTCAGAGAAAGACAAAGTCTTCTGTTTTTTTAAGACGCTAAAGTCATGGGCAAGGTCAAAAGTTTACGAACAAAGAGTTCAAACCATGTTAAAAGCCTATGCAGCCGCAGAAAGGTTGTTTGATTTTAAAGTCGATGGCAACAATGAGAAAACTCAAGATGTGAGGCGAGACAAGGCCTCTCCGCGATGAGATACCAGGAACAATTGCCCTAATTCTCCCAATAGTGGAAGAGCTGGCCGGTCAGGGAGGAGAAAATAACAAGGCGAGGACCTTCTCAGCCGACTGGCTATAATCCAGGGCCTCTCAGTTGTTTTCTTTACAAGGACCCCATATAGTAACGGAATGTCCTAACCGGCCAGCTCGCAATGCTCTACGAGTGAAACTTAAGGAAAATACAAGGGTCGAAGAGGACGACGAAGCCGAACTGTCCAACTAATAGCCCTCGAAGAGAAAGAAAGAGAAAACCCTCATGTCGGTGCGCTCCAGTATTTTTCGGCCTTGCAAAAGAATGTTATCGAGCCAAAGTAGTCATCAAGCAAAGGTCTTATGTATGTCGATGCATGGATAAACCATAAGGCAACAAACAACACTATGGTTGACTTCGTGGCCACCCATAACTTTATGACCAAAATGGAAGCAAAACGTATGAATTTAAGCTGGCATAAGGATGAAGGACGAATGAAAGTCGTCAATTTTGCAGCCCTAACCGTTTCAAAATTCGCGAAGAGCACGAGTGTCAAGCTGGGCGATTAGACTGGCAAAGTTGACTTTGTGATCGTTAAGATGAATGACTTTGATGTCATATTAATGATAAAATTCCTTCTCAAGCACAAGGTCCTTCTTATACCGCTCACTGAATACTTAGTTGGGTCTAGCCCCACGACCGCAAGGACCAAGATGAAGCATCTGAGTAGTGTGTGCTTGCTGTCAGCTTTCTAGATTAAAATTGGGCCAAGTGATGGCCGACACAATTGGTCACGAGTCGAGAAGTCTCCTTGAAAAGACAGGAGACAAAAGTTTGTGATGGGGCAGGAGTTCCCCGATGATGCGTCCATGCGCACAAGTGCGAGGGTCAGCTCGATGCGGCGCCCTTAGGACAGATCAGTCCATCGGTTCCTCTGTGAAATGCCTATAAAGTCATAGTTGAAGAAAAAGACCAAGCTGACATCAAGAGTCAAGCATGCAGAAGTTTCTTGAAGGTTAACGAAGAGTGGCGAACACTGATGTTCGTTGGAACCGTAAAGAAAAATGGTGAGTCCTCGAACGATTGCAGAGTTCTAGTAGAGTTGTGGAGAATGTCACAGTCTTGTTTGTCCAGTCTAAAGACATGACCTAAACTATGAGTCTAAACCTAGGTCTTTTACCCTAATGCATGAGTTTTCAACACTGAGGTGACGTGGGCATGTTCTTAAAAACAGAATATTCAAATAAAAGATTTAACTGTCATTAAGTTCAAAAGCTTTAAAAATAGGTTGTGGGTTCGAGTAAAAATCCAAAACAAAATACCATTTCAGTACCAAAAGAATAAACATGCCCTTAAAGATACTAAAGGAACATAAAGAAAATAAATAGTAAGAGTGTAGTGGTGCCCATCGTCAAATCCAGCTCGATCATCCATCCCGGTACAGACCTGTTATACCTATGGAATTCCATAGTGGAAAGGGTGAGTTCGTGAAAACTCAATAAGGATCTCCAACTCGGGATCACCATTATTATAATCAAAATAAGGTATCAACAATAACAACAAGCACAACGATCTAAATAATAACCTCAATCAAAGGGTACATATACCCAAGTTCCAGTAAAACTTACATAATAAACAAGGTCCCCTATGGAACGGTGGTGTCAATGCACTCACCAAAATCGAGTCTTGTTCCCTATGGGACAGCAGTGTCAATGCAAGCACCAATAAGAGGCTTGTCCCCTATGGGATGGCAGTGTCAATGCACACACCATTAATGAGGCTTGTCCCCTATGGGACGGCAGTGTCAATACACGCATTAGAAACAAGGCTTGTTCCCTATAGGACGGCGGTGTCAATACACGCACCAGAAACGAGGCTGGTCCTTTATGGGATGGCGGTGTCAATACATGCATAAAAAACGAGACTGGCTCCCTATAGCACGGCGACATAGGCTAGTTTGCTAAGGAACATCCCGACCTATCACACACCTTAAATGTCTTGCAACGATTCAATAAAATCAAATAAAAGATCATGCCTGTGAACATCACCAAGTATCAATACATCATCACAAAACACTCAACCGGATATAAACCTTCTGCTCATTTCTGTCTCAATAATTATGAGTATGTCTGTCTTCCAAATAGTGTAACAATATCAAATATGCAGAAAATCATATAAAACAACATCAAATAAGCAGCAAACCATATAAGCTTTATCAAGCATCAACACATCATTACAATTTCAAAAAAAATCGCACATTCATATAACATGTTCAATTTCATCTCACTAGCCAGTACCGAACCAAGCGTCACAATTCATACAAACATCAATCAATTAAGTAATCATCACATAAGACATCATATTTCGATACATTCATGTATTAAACCACAAGGTCTCGAGTTGAGGATATGTTTCCCTTACTTTAAGCGATCCGACAAGCGAGCTTCTAAGCTCGAAGTCAACGTTCAACGAAGACTAGCACACGAATGGAGTTCTAACAATTTAACGGGTCAAAACTAGCACCTTAGACTCTCGAAAATGGGTTCAGAACTTCAAAATTAGTAAAGAAGACCTAACTTTGAAAAATGTGTTTTTCAGGACCCGTGACTTAGTCAATCAAGTTGACCAGTCAAAGCTGGTCAAACTAGTCAAACTAATCCATTAATCCTCCAATAATTTGATCATTCTTTTAAATCTCCCCTAATTCAATTTGATTTATTTATTTATATATAAATATATATGTATAAAATCTCATAAAAGTCACATGTCTCTAAGTACCCAATTTTATTAATTTTATAATCACCAATTTAGTCAAAAATAGGACTCACTTGTCATCCCCTTCCCTTAGTTTTTCTCGTTCCTAAACTCGAACAACAAACCTCCATTAATAAAGGTTCTTCAAACAATACTTCGAGGAAGGGATTCTACTCAACCAAGCAAGGTCACACCGGAAGGGTGGTGGTCGACGGATCCGGCGACGCTTCGACGGCTTGCATCTGGCAAGCTGCGCCGGCTAAGGCAGCAGCGGCTTGCGGTCTCGGGGAGGATGAACGGTGCCTACGCGCGGTGGAGGGTGGCGGCCAGCATGAGTTCGGCTCAGCCTCGGGTCGACGTTGGTTAAACTTCGGCAAGGAGAGGTTGTGGTTGAGAGAAAACAAGGGTTTGAACAAAGTAAAATTTGGGGGAGAAGAAGGCACAAAGTTCCAAGCCAAGGAGAGAGAAACTTTTTTTTTGTTAATGTGGGCTAAGGCAAAACAAGTTAAATTTTGAGGAAAGAGAGTGTTTATTTCACGTGGTCATGGAAAATATGATTTGGCACTTTGGATGTTTGGAATGGGTTTAGGTCTAAACTCCCTTGGAAATTATCATAACTTAAGCTACTAAATAAAATCAAATAATATTTACTTAAAAAAAATCTTGTGATGCCCATTCACTTAATTATTATAAAAAAAATAAATTATTCTTCCTTTTTAATTATAAATAAAAGTAGTAAGAATTTTAAAACCATTATAACTTGAAAGTTAAATCCAATTTTCCTTAATAGTAAAATTTGGGTAGTTACATCCAGTGCGTGTTGCACATTGCGGCATGAAACTCTAAGCCCATTTTTATCATGCTTTCCTAGTATAAGATTTACTTTTCATGTTATTGTAATTTCTTTTATGTTTTGGAGTCATATGACTCCTCGTCATTTTGACATTCAAGTCTGCCACATCAAAGATATGCCAGAATGTACTATAGGTGTATGACTCTTGAAACTTCCTTCATACTAAGCTATTATATGATGAATGCGAGCTAGTTAGTCCCTTATTGCATCTTGTCATATAACTTTCAAAGACAAAACTTATTTCAAAACCTTCTTTCTCTGTCTATCGAAAACATTTTCACGAGGCCTGTGATAGATGATGCACCCGCTGTGCCACCCGCTCTGCGATTTTTGTTTGGCTAACTTGTTCGTCGGGTTAGAGCAAACACTTCATGATCGCTTTGCAACGATAACGATGTTGGATCGTGACACCCAACTCACAAACACTTTGCGAATCGAGAGGTTCATCTAACGAACCATTGTTATATAATGTTTTATTGCACAAGAACACACCGTAACATTTTTTCATTAACTCTTATATAAAATTATTAAAAGAGATTAGATCTTTGTTTGATATATTATATTCTCACTTTATGAATATTTTATTTTTTTTACTTTACATTTTATAATACATTTTATTAATGGTTCACTTTTTGAACCAATGATTCAAAATTGTATCTACATCAATGAGATGTAAATGTGTACAAGTTCAATTAAATAATTTCAAGTTCACTTTCTAATGAATATGACATTTACGATGGTTAAAATTAATATACGAAAACTATATCATCCAGAATAAATCAATTTTAAAATTCAAAACACTAAAATTGAATATTTAAAAAGTTAAGTAATTAAAATAGAATAAATTTAAAAGTGAGAGAAAAATAAAACTATATACAATCTAACAATATTCTATATAAAATACATATTTATATATATATTCTACATTTTTAACAGTATATTTTTTACTTATTTAGCACTTTTAAGTTTTTTTTTATATATATTACAATAATTGGGGATGGAAGATTTGAACTCGTAGGTTTGTAGGTGTACATTGATGCCGCTGAGCTACTGCTTTTTTAACTTAAGACAATATTTTATTAGCACTTCCATTAGGCTCTAATTCTCAAAGTAAGCATTTAAATCGTAATATGGTTGTAGTGGATAGATAAAGGTCACTTGTAAGAGATGACGATTATGATATTTGCCAGTGAGCCTAGTGGCATGCTTGAAGGGACATGTGTGAAGAGCCAAACAATCCTCTACTTGCATGCATAGGGATGTAGCAACATCTGAACCCAAGATATAGAGATGTGTATCTCTCTTACTCATTGATTCCATGATGGAAACTATTGATAAAGTATCAGATCTTCTGTTTCTCAATAGTGATCAACTCCTCACAAAAGTGAGTTAAAGTGTTCAATCTCCACTCATAAATTACAATTGTATATGTACCCTAGTGGATATTTGTGAATTGATCAATAATACAGATCTGTCGGTTGTCAGAGTCATAGAATATGCTCTGACGACTTACGTCCTGACAAGTCATGATGGGACCGAGGAGGATGGTACATCATCTATTACACCAAGAAGAGTGTTCAATAGTGCTAGCTAGATGCATCAGGAAGCAAAGCCACGATGGTTTCAAGGTGTCAATGTCAAGGCTTAGTGGGGGCACGATGAGGCCCCGACCCATCCCAACGATGTTAAGGCTCGAGATGGAGTTTTGACGAGCGGCTCTGGAGTTAAGTCCGTATGAAACTAAGATGTAAGCTCGCCAAGTTTGGTATCAATTAGACACTCGACGGATACTTCACGCCTGCGTATGATCCCTCGCCAAAAAGATATACATTAGTGTGAGACTGAAAATGGTCCATAATGTACTATAGGGTGAGGCATGGTGTCATCTCCACCACCCATGGGCGGCTTAAGTGAGCTACCGCATGGCACATGAATGTGTCCTGGTGTGGGCAAGCACTTGCAAGACGAATGTCTTGGGCAGTTTCCTTTGAAAATGGAAATTTGGGGACAATGTCGGATAGCACGGGTGTGCCAACATTGTGCCATTGCCCTTGGGATTGAGGTTAGTACCTATATTAGAGTGGCGACCTGCCCTCTTATCTTGGATTCTCGTGGGCCGAACAGATGCGTTTGTGAGCATATAAGCATGATCAAGATAATTCTGTTGCGTATTCATAAAGCATTAGTCGAGGCCTTGAGAACCTTGCTTAATGACCCGACAAGTCACATAGTATGTTCGATCCGAGTATGGGGCTTGAGTTCCCCTCTAAGGCTGGTCATGACAAGCGTGAGATCATGGCACAACATGAGTCGAAGAGTGCGACCGTGACACCGGTCAGCATCAATGAAATACATCTCTAAAAATATCATGTTGAACTCATTTTAAGTCAATGACAGGTCAATAAATGACCTCATCTTGATCTCTTGCATGTTCCACACCTTGGTCATACCCGTTTAGGCAAACACAATACATCTCTATTATCTATCAATCAGTTATGTTTCATATATGTAAATTACTCATTATTATTATTATTATTATTTTGTTATTTAGTCCA
Organism: Cyclanthera cordifolia; assembly: GCA_037832605.1. NCBI lineage: Eukaryota > Viridiplantae > Streptophyta > Magnoliopsida > Cucurbitales > Cucurbitaceae > Cyclanthera > Cyclanthera cordifolia. Next base: position 28,285 of record JBBMEG010013338.1, read on the forward strand.
GTCCAGAGTTGGTTAAAGTCCAACGGACTCTTCTTATTCCAATAAATAGTATATTGGAAAAATTAATGAAAATAAGAAAAAAGAAATTTTAATTTTCTTACGCTTTATAGTATCAGAGCGTTTTGACTAACATCACGATTTTTTTTCTCTCTCTCTTTCTTTTGTTTCCTTTTTTCTTTCTTGCTCTTTGTATTCTTCTGTGTTCATCTTTGTTAGGTCATTTCTTTTCTTTTCTTTTTTTCTTTCTTGTGCTCAATATGGCGAGTTCCTCTCTTCGTCAAATTCCTCTCTTTTTCTCCTTACTAATATCTGCAATTTAGTTTCTATACATTTAGATTCTACTAATTCCTCTTATGGAGTTTTCAGATCTCACCGTTGTTGAAAGCCCATAAGCTTTTTGGTTACATTGATGGCACAATTCCAGCCCCATCTTCCTTCCTTTCTAAGCCAGGTGAGTCAGTTGTTGAAAATCCAAAATATCAGTCTTGGTACGAGAAAGATCAAGTCGTGATGACCCTAATTGGTGCAACCCTAATTCCAATTGCTCTATCTTACACTCTTGGGTCAAAATCCTCGAAGCAAATGTGAGAGGTTCTAGTTAAGCATTTCTCTTCACAAACTCCTTCAAATATTGTAAGTTTGAAGTCTGAATTACATGAAATTCTCAATAAATCAAATAAGACTGTGTTGCTTATATTCAGAGAATCAAAAATTTAGTTGAAAGACTTGCAACGGTGAATGTTACCATTGATCCGGAGGACTGTGTAATCTATATTATCAACGGATTGCCGAACACCTACAATATTGTCAAGACAATCTTGCGAACAAGATCTCCAAGTCCTTCATTTGATGAACTTCATGCTTTTTTAAAAACAGAGGAATCGGCTTTTGAAAATCAAAGCAAGGTTGATGACCACCCTAATCTTGCAACAATTGCAATGATGGTAGCGTCAGACACTCGTGGATTGATAAGTTCAAATTAATTATCTTTATTAAATCTTATTTTCCTATATTTGATTGAATATTTCAATTAATTGTGAATATTTTTTCCATATTTAATTTATAATTTGAATTTCCAAAAAACTAGTGAAATATGTTTAAAATTAGATTTTTGTTTGAATTTAGGAAAAAATAAAATAAGGAAAAAAAATTAAAAAAAAAAAAAAAAAAAAAAAAAAGAAAAAGAGAGAAGTGGCGTGTGCCACTTCCACAAAAAAATATAAAAGGAGTAAAATAACGAAGTGGGTAGTGCCTCTACCCATAAAAATAGAAAAAAAGAATTTAATTATATATATATGTGTGCTTTTTGCAGAAAAGAAGGGAATAAAATTTAATTTTCATCGAACAAATTTGATTTGGCTTCACAGTGATCGGAGCACAACAAAAAAAGAAAGAGTTTTTATTTCCTGGAATAGCAGTGGCCAACATTAACTCAAAAGCAGCCGTTCACATTCAACGATCAAAATTGGGTTTTATTTCAACTTTTGGTTTATTTATTTATTTATTTGTATTATCTGAGAAACTTTCATTATGAGTAGCTAAATTTTCATTTTCTGATTCAAGGGTATTTTTAGTTTTAATTGTGATTTTGGGAGGTTTTGGCCCAAATAGAATTTGTTTCCATTCAAGAATTAATCGTTTCTGGTTCTTATTCTTCTAATTAATTGTTGCTTAATGAAATTGACGACTTTGTTTATCATCAATTGATTAGTGCTATCAATGATTTTGTGATATGTATAAATGTTTCAAATGATTATACTATAGCAAAGAGTTGACTTATGTGTGTATAATTGTGGATGTTCCAAATTATACGACTTGCATAATAGACCTTAAGGAAACAATTAAACAAAATTAATTGATTTGCAGCTATCTAGATTAATTAACTTTTGGTTTAGTCGTTCTCATTAATTTAAATGCTATTGCTTAATTGGTATGGAACGTTGTCGTGCCCAATCGATTATATAGTAAGTTTGAGCTTGATGTTGGGTTCGGGTCAATTAAATAGGAGAACAAAGCTTATTCAAGCTTTTCCAAATAAGTGGACTGATTTCTTGAATGTGATATTTATTATTATATTTTTAGCCGATGATCAAAAATTGCAACTGTGTTAATTAAATC
>JBBMEG010013358.1:0-30384 GCA_037832605.1 Cyclanthera cordifolia
AGTCACTCCACAATCAAACTTGATCAAGGTTAGATTGAATGGCTCACATGCATTCTATCACAAGAATTGCAAAGGAAAGGATCTATTTGAAGAGAACTTTTATTTTCATTCATAAAAATCTCTCCTTTACAACTAAACTCATGACTTTTTATAGCCTAAATAAATTGTACCTAAAACATTAAAAATATGTTTAAAATTAAAAAATTACATATAATATTCTAAAATTCTAAAATAAATGTTTAAATTGCCAAATAATCCAACTCTTCAAGAGTAGTCGAGGATATTGTAGAATTTCATGATCCTTATCAGTATGCTTACGTCATGTGGTCGTGGAAGCTCTCTCCAAGACCAGTGTGTTTACGCACATACTGCATGTCGTTGTATACCGTTAGGGGTAGGCCTACACCAACTGAGTAAGTATCAAGTCTACATGTGCCTATAAAAAAGGAGTATGCAATTGAGACTAGGTACCAGCGACCTTCACTAGGTCCATAGTTCAGCATGATCATATTCTGCTCAAAGCTGTTACTCAGTCAGTGGTAGGCTTATGCCAATGAATTGAGTTCAGGTTTCATGAGCCACAAACTAGGTACTAAGTCAATGGTTTCAAAACTCCTGCTTAGCCCTCTAGATGATGACAAACTAACATGTGTAAGAATGACAGGGTAACAACAAATAACTATCCAGGTAAACATACTCAATGTCTCATACCACTAAGTAGTAAACCAAGACATGCAAGCATATGTATAACATCCTAATTACTTGCTCAGCATCCCATGATACTAAATAGTAACAAGCATGTGAACAAAACCATAATTTAAGAAACATGCGTATAGAACAATAGTCAACATGTGCACTGATCAATAATATAAGAAGCGTGAACTCAGAACAACAATCAACACATGCACATTTTAATAATATAGAAACCATGGATTCAAGACAATAATCAACATGAGCTCAGTTCAGTAATATAAGAACCATGAATTTAAGACAACATACAACTCACGATATCAATAAAGAAATTAAACAAACCATAGCAGCTCATAAGATTATTTAGCAAATAATCAGCACGATGGAATAACTCATAATTAACTAATGCTGCATGTTCAAGTCGTCTTCTCAATCAACAACAATGATCAAGCATCAATAGACGATTTCAGTAACGACGAGATAAATACCAAGTTTACTTAGCATTGAGGACCACACTACCCTAGGTAAAAGTCCTTACCTCTTAATGTTACAAAACTCCTCGAAAATCATGTCAGAAAACCCTCAATGAGCTAAGGGTTCAACCCTAACACATACCAAAACTTAATGTTAACCTCGACTCCCAAAATTAAAACCCGTACATAGGGATAGTGAAATTATCCTTAAAAAAGACCATTTTAAAAGGATAAAATATTCCCGAACTAAAACTTAAAAATAATAAAATATTCTATAATTTTCATATATAAAAAGATAATTGAAATATCTTAAATTACCCATTAAGTCACCATTTGTAACTCTCTATTTTTTTGTACTTACAAATTCTATGCCTCACATTTAAATTCGTGTAAAGCAACCCCACTAATTCCATTACATTAAAATGTGGTAAAAACATCCATTATGATTCTAAAATAAATATGCTAGAGTCACAATCTAACTTGAATTAAAAGCCCACAAATAATTAAATAAAGGTGATTAAAATAACCAACCAGCCGAATAAAACACCAACAAGGAAAGCAAGCAGACCAACATGGATTTTTAACAACCAACGAGCTGGAACGTCATTCTCCTTGCAAACCCTTCAAGCCAACAAAACTTTAACTTCTCTCAGAAAAGACAAGTCCAACGACAACCTCAAGGCTTGGAACAACGCCACAACAAACATACCCATATTAAAACACACTGAAAACAACATTCACTTGAGTTCTTGAACTGTCCTAACCATGATCAGCTAAAACAATGAACCAATAACTACCTCATACTTCTCAATGGTTGATAGAAGAGTAAGGAGTCGAGCTTGATTTTCGAGATTGAGATTGATTGTTAGACGACTAGAAGGTGACTTAGTGCGACTAGTACGACGTGTAATAACCTAGGAAATTATCCCTCAACTTTAAGATAAGTTATTAGACTTACCGAAACTTTCGATAATTTCTTTTAATTTAAATTTGGCTTGAAAGCACTTAAATAAGCTAAAACCCGTGAGAGGTGAAGTTGGAATTAAGAAAAAGAAGCTAAAAAGGTTAATTAGCCATATATGCATTTTAGTAATTTTTTGGAAAATTTTTAGACTTATATATAAAGAAAAATTAGCCTTTTAGGTCAATCATTGGGTAATCAATAGCTGCCACTGACCAAATCATTGTTTTCTCAGAAATCTGTGCGATTTCTAAAAATGAGGCATTTTTTTCTGCATTTTTCGACAGCCACTTACAGACAAATGATTGGAAATCATTTTATCTCTGACTTCACCGATCCTAAAACGACAACCGCCACAAAACTCTGCGCCCAGCTCAAATTTCGTGCACCGCCGCCCTCAGCGAACGAAGCTCTACCACGTGTTGTCGTCTCGTACTCTCTCACTCCCGCAGAACAGGAACCAATCAGAACCTGATGCTTGCTCCGAGCCCCACTACAGTACATCTCAAACCAAACAGAAACCATTCAACGCATGCAACGCTTTGCTTGAGCCTACGATGTGCTCCCCTACGCGTCTGATCCACGCGTCGATGACTCCTCCCTTACGCGCTCGTTCTTGGTCAATGTTGAACCTTGATCTTTCATCTCTTTAATTATGGTATTATATACACATTTTGTCTCTCTCTTTTTTGTATATTTTTCTAAAAAATGGTTTAATCTGACAACTACAAGAAGTCCTCCCCCTTCGATTTTTGTGCTGTAAAACACCCATCTCTCGTATTGTTCTTCCTCGCAAACAAGGAGACTCGCCAGACTGAAATCTTCACCAGTCTCAGCCATTAGCGTTGCCAGAAGCTCGAATTCGCGTGTGTAAACCCCGTATTTGAGCAAGCTTGCACCCACGTCTGTCTCATTCTCTTTTGTGGCAGCATGAGTGAAACTAAGTTTGAATCGAGCCCAAACACGCATGTGTGCTCTTATCTAAACACTCAACCTTGAATCCACGCGTTTTCGCATTGACCATACCTAATCTAGCAAAAATAAGAACACCTAAACTCGTTTGCAACAAGCGTTTGCTCTATTAGCGCATAGAGCTGCATGAGTTGGTACCCGTTCATCTTACGACCAATGCCTACCTATTGACACAACCGACCATGTGAGTTTTTGGAATGAATTATTTGTGTTATGTTTTTATTCCCAATTATCTTGCTGGTGTTTTATTGGGCTGGTTGGTTATCTTAATCACCCTTATTTATTTATTTGTGGGTTTTTAATTCAAGTTAGATTTTCATTCTAGCATATTTATTTTAGAATCATAGTGAGTTATTTTCACCGCATTTTATGTTATGGAATTAGTGTGATTGCTTTATATGGATTTTAAGGCGAGGCTTAGAATTTTTAGGTACTAAAAATTTAGAGTTTCAAATGGTGACTTAATGGGTAATTTTGAGATATTTTAATTATCTTTTTATATATGAATTTCATATGATATTTTAATATCTTTCAAGTTTCAGTTAAGGACTTTTACCTAGGGTTATGTGGTTCTTAATGCTATATTAACTTTGATATATATCTCGTAGTTACTAAAATTGCTTGTTGATGCCTGGTCATTGTTGTTGATTGATAAGACGACTTGAACATGTAGACATTGGTTAATTATGAGTTGTTCCATCGTGTTGATTGTCTGTTGAATGTTCTTATGAGCTGTTATGGTTTAGTTAATTTTTCATTGATATCGTGAGTTGTATGTTGTCCTGAATTCTTGGTTCTTTTATTACTTAACTGAGTTCATATTGATTATTGTCATGAATCTGTGTTTTCTATATTATTGAATCGTACACGTTTGATTGTTGTCTTGAATTAATGCTTCTTATATTATTGAATTAGGCACATATTCACTATTGTTCTTATGCATGTTTCTAAAATTATTGTTTTGTTCACATGTTGGTTATTGTTTTGTATTATGTGATGCTTAGTAAGTAATTAGGATGTTATACACATGCTTGCTTGTTTTGGTTTATTGCTTAGTGGTCTAGGACATTGAATATGTTCAGCTGGATATTTATTTGGTGTTACCCTATCATTCTTAGACATGTTAGTTTGTCATCATCTAGAGGGCTAAGTAGGGTTGTTGGAACCATTGACCTAGTACTTAGTATGTGGCTCTTGAGACTAGAATTTAAATCATTAGGTAATCCTACCATTAATTGAGAAAAACTTTGAGAGAGTATGGTCATGCTGGACCAAGGACCTAGTGAAAGGCCGATGGTACCTAGTCTCAATTGCATACTTTTTCTTTATAGGCACCTATAGACCTGATATGTACTCAGTTGGTGTAGGCCTACCCCTAACAGTATATAACTGCGTGTGGTATGTACGTACACGCACCTAGTCTTTATGAGAGCTTCCACGACCACGTGTCGTGAGCATACCCTTTCGTGTTGTCTAGAGTCATTGACCGAGGATCCCCTAGGTCTTCTGAGCCTTTGGACATAAGCCCATCTAACTCGTTAAGATATCGAGCTTGGAGCCGGTATTTTCTCCCTTTATTTAGGAAAAGTTGTGTTCCTTAAGAGCTTGGGCTAGTTGTGTCCAATTTGAGCAAGGACAAGTCGTGTTTATGATGAGTCAGGAAGAGTTGTGTTCCTGATGAGCTAAGATAAGTTGTGTTCCTAATAAGCTGGACTAGTACTATCCCTTGTCACCTTGATAATCATTGCTTCCCAGGATCTCTTATATACCTACGAGCTAAACCTTGGAGGTTTCTGAAATTAGAGTGATTAAGCTCAAGATGCATGTTGACTTTCGAGCTAGGACATAAGTCATTGAGCTCACCTAGTCACCTAATAGAGGTTCGTGACCATGACTGCATTATACTAATGATTATGGTCTAGAGTATCAGGCTATAGATGATATATGTGATTACTTGTTAAATGTCGAGCTAGCATATGCATTTTGTATTCTATGTAGGGGTTCTTACTAAGTATTTTTCAATACTCGCCCTTATTATTTTCCCCTTCATATACGGAGCTATACTAAGACGAATGAATTGGATTAGGCTGTTAGATCACGTGGCACACATGTTTCAATATTCATTTATGTTAATTCCTTCAGCATGAACTATTTCAATTCTGTTACTTCTTTTTTTTTTTTTTACGATTTTACTATATCATTGTCATGAGACTATTTTGCTGATTTAACTCTATTATATTTATTTCTTAAAATTTGAATAAGGGCATGTTTTTTTAAGAATTATAGTCATTAAATAAATTTAGACATGCATGCTGGTAATTACCCATTTTAGAGTTTAAGTTAAGTCAGATTTTTATAGTTTGTATCAAAGCTCAGAGTCCTAGATTCTGCATACTGGCTAAGTATGTAAGCCGTTATGTCCCCATGATTTTCAGCTCTCCAGTCGCCTTCAGGTATGTTTAGAATAAGGATTTTTGCATACTTTAACATTTTGTAGCCTTGCTTATCATCTACTTGTTGCCTTTAGTAGTCCTAGTTGTGGACACAACATTTTATCTACTCGAGTGTGGATCTAGAGCATGACTTATAGTTGAGATGTCTAAGGACAGACAATTGATTTTGAAGTTCCAGAAGCAAGTTATAGCTTTTGGGGTTGTGTCAGGTGTTTAACTAACATCTAAACCTGAGGTATTAGCTGTTGCAAGATAATAGACACAGTTGTCAGGTGTTAGATTGACATGAGCACTAGAGGTATTAGCTGCTGTAGAACAGCAGGTAGAGTTATCAAGCTTCTAGCACCAGAGGTTGTGGCCTTGAAAGTCTTACCTGTTGAAGAACTTGACTATTTTTAGTAGTAGTGCTTCATGATGAGTTTAGTGGGATGCTCGTTCAGCATCAAGTATTGGTGTAGGTTTAGGTTTATGCTCGACTTGTACAGTTTTGACACATGTTTCATATGACCCAGTTGAGAGTTTAACATGTTCTCCCAACTGCTACACTAGTTGTTCTAGTTGTTGCACTTGTTGTGCCAATTGTTGCATCTATTCATGTAACACTAGTGATCTGACTTCGCGGCAATCAAACGGTTGTAAGGAAAGATTTGTGTGAAGAATGCAATGAGTTTGACACATTTCCTGAGAGTGGGAAAAAAAAGAGTATGAGATTGTAGAATTCCAAGGTCGAGAGACGTCATCGTTATCTGAGGCTTTTCATTTTAAAAAGTTGAGACCTCTGACTAAAATCGTTGCCAATTATTGTTTTGCTAGATGTGAAGAGTCTCGAAAAATCATGCCAACATTAACATTAAGGCAATGGACTTTCTCTTCTCAAATATTCAAAACCATATTTGGTAGTGATCTAGACATCAATGATGTCGTAATTTAGGTTTTGTATCCTATTACATGGGATGCCCAGGCTACGTTTCAAGTATCAACACAAGACCGGGTTAACGAAGCCCTAATTAGGGTTTCCCCGACACCACCACTCATTGAATCATTGTCGGTCACATTGAATTCATATTCATTTATCACATTCATGCTTATAATGATCCTAAGTTAGGGATCCTTATTGGGTTTAACAATTCATCCTTTCTCTTATGGCTTCCACAGGTACGCACGAATTTTATCAGGATGGCTGATTCGGAGCTGTAGGGACCATGGGTTGTCGTGTCTTTCTGTTGTTCTGCTATTACCTATTATGCATTGATTTACTACTTAGAGACATTGCATTTTTGGCTAATTATCGGGTATCTTGTTTTAATATGATTTTATTGAACTATTTGATGTTTTTTATTCAATGAAGTATTTATTTAGCATGTCACTAGTTTAAATGTCGTTTTACTCATGCATTTATGGTAGTGGCCTAGATGACACTCTAGTCTGGATCAGGCCTTTACACAACGACTAATGTGAGATTGATTGTTCAAATAGTTAAAAGATGTGTTGGATCGTACAGTCAATAGTGAATACCTCTTGGTACCCATGTTCTAGTAACCATAGATACATAGTGGTAATCAGGGTCAAGAGAATGACCAAGTGCGAGTGATGTTATAATAGATTACTCTGTGTGGTAAGAGTTTAAGGTGAATTCCCTATAATAATGTGTGGTTAGTGAGATCACTCTTCACCAGTTTGGTTTGGGGCGCACCTCTAGCTGAAAGTTATGATGCTAATTCCCAATTGGTGCAATACATGTAATTTAATCATGAGCAGCATGTGCAGATCTATTTCACGTTCTAGTTAAAGAGTTTTGTGAGTAGAGAATTGTACTCTAGATTGGAGTACAAATGTGCATGTTAAATAAGGTGGTGTGCGGTAAATAGTTCGTAGTCGTGGTTTACTACATAGAAAAGTTTCTTTGTATGTAAATACTTGCTTTGTGCTATGATGTTAACTCTAATAGGTTCTATAGGTTAAGTCGACGGGACTTGGTATTGAACAGTGGACTATGCATCGTGGTAGCTGGACCCAAGTCACAACCTGAGTTTCAAGTTGTTATCTTTTAGTTATAGTTTGTTTGCGTGTTACCTTGAAATATTTGAGGTGTTACAAGATGATAACCATACATGCTAAATAGTGAAAATAGTTTCCTCCCATTCTCTTTCCATTCTTCCCACCACACTAAACATGCCCACATCAAATTGTAAATATTATTCTTACTTTTTCTACCAAATATAAATTACGGTTTAATCTGCCAAATATATTCCAAATTCCAAATTCCAAAGGGGTGATTGGAATTAGAGGTGAGGAAGAAGACATCTCCTTGTTTGTTTTTATTACATCACAATCTCTGTTCAACTCCTCCTTAACCTGTGCTCAATTTTTTTTCAACATTCTATCAAACTTTATTTAAAATAAAAATCTACTCTCGTAAACACAAATCCCATTGAAAAGTTTTTTCAATCTCACATTTCTAAAACATCAATATTCAAATAAGTATTTTATAATCTCAAATTATTAAATTTTTCTTTTTCTTCCTTCATTTTTCTCACTCATCAGTGCTATAGGTGATTTACTTTTTTAAGAAAAAAATATATATCAATGTGTGTATACATATGTATATTTAAAAAAAAAACATCATCGCTATTGTCTGCGACGGTTTCCGTGCTCTGCTTCAGCTCGCTGGCGATGGGCTCGATAGACGTCCAATCAGCCCAAGCTGAAAATGGATCCGACACCGCTTCTGCCGATGCTCCTCAAAAGCCAGTTCCCGCCGACCCTATAAACCAGACATCTAACGAGCATGACGGGGTTGCTACTCAAGAACGGGGTCCTACGAAGAAGCGCAACTCCTCCATGCCTCCTCTCGAGGTCGGCACCCGCGTCCTGTGCCGCTGGAGAGACGGCAAGTACCATCCCGTCAAGGTCATCGAACGTCGGAAGTTGCTCGCTGTTGGTTTTTGTGATTACGAATACTATGTCCATTACACCGAGTGTAAGCTTCTTCTCTGAAGTTTTTAATTACTATGTAGCTATTTGATTTTGCGTTGTCCAAGAATCTTGCTGGAATGAGAAATCAGAGATGAATTTTCTTTTTGGGGTTCCCGAATTTGTTCAATTTATTGTTTAGGGTTTTCGTGTTGAATTAGGGTTTCTTCGCATTTGGTCAGTTTAGGGAGTCCGGCCGCTTTTGGATTGAGCGACACAAGTAGCTCATTGCAGCAATGGGATTGTACCTTTTTCTCTGATAAATTGATAAAATACATGGATGGATCTATTTTTCTTTAACCGTACAGTTCGTTGCGAAATTGATTAGTCTCTCTTATGTGGAGTTTCAAGTTTTCTTTCTTTCTTCTTATCTGGGTTTTTGTGACAGTCAATAGGAGACTTGATGAGTGGGTGAAGCTTGACCAACTTGATCTTGAATCAGTTGAGACTGCTGTTGATGAGAAAGTGGAGGACAAGGTAAAGTTTTCTCCCTTTCCCTTTCATTTTTAAAAATTTAACCAGTCTACTGCTGAAGTCTTGTCACTGTTTTTTGCATGGAAACTTTAAGGCTATCTTTGTGGATTGTGCATGACTTGGTCCTTTTGAAGCTATGTTTTACTTGTAAGATTTAACATGATAATCTTATTCCTGCACTTGAAGGTAACAGGATTGAAAATGACCCGACATCAGAAGCGGAAGATTGATGAAACACATGTTGAGGTATGCAATTTTAAGGATGCCCGGTCTATTGTTCAAGATCCTTCGTGTAACACCTTAAACAAGCAATTGATGAGTAATTCTTTACAAGATACGATACCAAATGGGTCTTTGCCAGTTGTAGGTGAAATAATTAGTTTCACATCTGTCAACTGTGGATGTAAGGGTAAGCAGGAAACTCTGTTGTCAGCATTTGGTAACCTGTTGGATGATGTCGTAAAAAGAGATTAATATTTAGATGTTGGGATATGAAGTTGGGAATGCCAAAACATAATTTCCCTGCCTTCAATAGTAAATGTGATCTTATTTTTTTTTCTTTTCCTATTTATTTTTTTGTTTATTCCCAATTGTCTAGGGCCATGAGGAACTTGATGCTGCCAGTTTGAGGGAGCACGAAGAATTTACGAAAGTGAAAAATATTGCAACAATTGAACTTGGAAGATATGAGATTGAGACATGGTATTTTTCCCCCTTTCCACCAGAATACAATGACACTACAAAGCTCTATTTTTGTGAGTTTTGTCTAAATTTCATGAAGCGCAAAGAACAGCTCCAGCGACATATGGTGAGATTTTCTCCAAATCCTGTCTTGTGTTTCTTATGACTATCAATGAAATTAAGCTGTATGTCTGTAATAAAATTTTGAGCATATATTTGGAAGCATAAACCCCATCTGATGTGGATTGCTGATATTATTTTGGGAATATGAAAGTTCTATAAATCTTCATGGAGTTGTTAATTCAAGGTGTGTGCATGTGCATCGTTTTGCAATTTCATGTTTTGGACCTAATTTTGGTTTGATGACCGACTGGCGGGCTAATTTGATCTTTTCAACTATTCTGTAAGGAAATAGTTGTTGATGTTAAAATATTATTTTAACATTTTACTATTGGCCTTACTTCCTACCTGAGGGCTGCATCTTTCAAGTTTAATGTAGGAAATGTCAGTGTGGTTGTGCTTGAAACATCTTGGCAAATGATTTCATCTCTCCAATTTCAGATGCGAGCATGATGAGAGATTGAATGTTGATGTATGGAGTGTGGTAGCTTGATTTTAGGAGTACATGCATTCGTTTTATGGAATAAAGATTGTCCAACATTTTTGTTTCATGCTAAGCCAACAATACACACAGTCAAACACGTGTAGATTCTGCATTCACCTTGTATGTTGTGGTGCAATGACATTTTTTATTTCGATATTGAAATCATCGTATGCATATATAATACTTAATTTAGAAAATTACTATAAGGTTGTTTTCCTTCATGGACATCCGACAATTCTATTAAGGTTTTTAGAAAGGAAATACAATCACTTTTTCTTGTTAATTGTTATAACGTCCCCTTTGGCGACATCATCTACAATTAAATGCATTTTCTTGGAAAAGATTAAATTTACATGTTTAGTTATCAGTAGTCCTTTGAATGTACAAAATATGCACATACCATCTTAAGTTCTGCTTTTGTCCATGTAGAGGAAGTGTGATCTGAAGCATCCTCCTGGTGATGAAATATATCGATGTGGTACTTTGTCAATGTTTGAGGTATGGTCTTGATTAGGATTTTAACCTCTTGGCTGGGTCATGCTGTAGCTGTACATCTCATTGTTTTATATCTCGTTTATCATGAAAAGTCTCGCTGTAATAGCAAATTATTTGCAATGTGGTCATAAATGCCAGTGCGGTAATCGGAATTTCCATTCTAATTTTCTATTCTAACAATTCATGCAAGTCTGGCATCTTCTCTACTCACATTGTGTGAAACTCTGTTTTAAATTAGAATTCCATTCATCTTTTAATCTGTCACAAACAATCTTCCTAAAAATACATAACATAGAAAATCATGCACCTGGCGATTTTGAATAAATTATGATTTTATTATTATTGCAGGTTAGAAATCTCTCTTATAGTTTTTTTGTGGCTAGATAACAAAGATTTTGATTGATGAATGAAAAGAGTAAAAAACTCATATGAGTTCATAAAAGGTTGGAAAGCACAAAAAGAAAAAAAAAATACAGAAGTAAATAAACAAAGAAAGAAAAGGAAATCCAATAACTAAACATCAAACTGATCAAATCCGGCATAATAATATAACATTAAAAGCAATAATAGAATAGGATATTCTTGAGCTTCAATAATCCATTCTTTGACGAATGCTGCCAGAAAAAGAAGTTTGGAAAAATTCTGAAACTACTGCTTTGATATAGATGTTTATCAGATCGGTGAACACCGTCTTATAAAGTGTTTTGCTGACTTTCTCAGCTGAATACACAAATATAACTTTACAAAAATGTTCTTTTACCCTGGGGCTTGCTTAAGTAGACTGATAGGGAGAAGGAGAGCAGTATATGATGCAATATGTATTCCCCATAAGTGAACATACTCTCTGATACGAAACTTAAAACAACCATAAAGATATCACAGAGGCATTACGAAAAATCAAATCATTTTTCTTTCATTGTTCCGAAGTATAAAAATATTGAGAAGGTATTTCTCGGAATTGAAGGCCACCAGCCACTTGCCTTGATTAAAGATGAATACTTGCTTAGCTATCGGTTGTTAATTTCATGATCTGGAGAGTTCTCTTTGTTCGGCAAAGTCATCTCTTTTGGCACTGTAAATTTCTCATATAGTTATTTTCTGCTGATTTTTTTTGGAACAGGTTGATGGAAAAAAGAATAAGGTTTATGGGCAGAATCTCTGTTACTTGGCGAAGTTATTTCTGGACCATAAGACTCTATACTACGATGTTGATCTTTTTTTGTTCTATGTCTTGTGTGAGTGTGATGATCGAGGGTGTCACATGGTTGGTTATTTTTCGAAGGTAATTTTTGTTTTAGTATAATTTCTCTTCGAATTAAAATGGTTCTGACACATGGGGTAATAGAGTGGTATGGTATTTTCATGACCATTTATCATTATTATTTTGGTGTGGGGGATGGTGGGAAGAGTAAACATCATCATCAGCCAAGAAAGGACCGGGGTGTTTGGGTGAATAATTGTAGGAGTGATTATCTTTAGTGATTAGAAATAAGAAGTTATTTTGAGTGATTTTGAAGGAGAAATAATAGTAATAGCTTGTTTGGATGAGATGTTTAAAAAGTGGTTATAAAAGCTAATTTTTAATAGCTCCATACAAGCTTAAAAAAAACACTCCCGTAGAGTCTAGAGACTTACTTTTGACTAAGCTTCAATATTGTTGTTTTGGCTTTTTTTTAATGACCCGGGAACTAGGAGCTTTGCTTTTCTAAATCTTGTGGCCTCATTGGCCCGTTCCTAGATTGTGGCACCAGGATGTATAATAGGACCGGAAGCGAAGTTGGGGTTCCCTGAGTAATAATTTCCACGACTGCTTTGAACTTGGGACCTTGAGAAGAGCACACCCAAAGCCAGCTCAACTACTATGCCGCCCTAGGGAATGAATTTGCTTCAATATTGAAGGGAGAATAATTATAATCATGAAAAAGTTTGGGCAGGGAAATCAATCTAGGAGTGAGAATAATCATGAAATGCACCAGTATATGAGCATCTAAAAAGTCACTTATTTTCTTTAAACTCAATAGATCATACTGTAGCTGTTCTGATGCAATTCAATATCATTAGATTTAGCTCTGCTCTGTTCTGAAAGCTTTGAGCTGAGAAAAGCTTGAACAAGTTGAACAGCCTCAAATTAGAGAGCTGAAAATGTTAACTCGTGGTTCTTGAGAAATTCTATCCAAGGAAGAGATGGTCAAGAGTCCTGCCACATATTAGCAAAAAAAAGAAAAAAAAGAAAAAACACTCCAGGGGTCTCTGTTATCTTAGCAATGTGGAACAGCATGGGTTCTGTGGAAAACAATCCATATCTTTTCCATGGATCATTCCACATTGCAGCATTTTAAAGAATTTTTTAGATTTGTGCTTCACTGAAGACATTTTTTCTTTTCAAAAGCAAGTCCTGCCACTCTTTTCCTCCTAGTTATAAAGCATTGGAGACGTTGGTCCTGTCTTTCCTTCTTTATTTCTTTTTTTTTTTCATTTTTTTTTTCAGTTTTGGTGGAATTCGCAGGGTTTGGTATAAGGATACCCTCATACTTTTTTAATGGTTAAAAATGACCCAAGTGATGTTTGGCCGAATTAATTGATATATATATATATATATATATATATATTTTTTTTTTTGGAGAAGAAATAATTTCATTGATATATGAAATTACAAAAGAAAGAGTGAAAACCCAAAGAGAGGAATCATGCTATATTTTCTGGTTCATGGTTTAGTTGCTTTTTTCTCTGGTGGGTTAGTGGGTGTTTTTTGTGCTCAGTTAGTTGTATACAAATAAATGGAACATATGTCATGAGGATAATGAGGTGTAAGAATAGATTTACGAAAAAATGTTTTAGAAAGGCTGTTAACCAATTTAGAACTTCTCATACCAGTGTTTGAAATGAGTCTAGTACGGATTATTTTGGTGACTAATTTATCTGTGACTGTGCAGGAAAAGCATTCAGAGGAATCCTATAATTTGGCATGCATTCTCACCCTTCCTCCTTATCAAAGAAAGGGATATGGAAAATTCTTAATAGCCTTCTGTAAGTTCACATGCATAAAACTAGCTTTATTTTCTGGCTAATCGTGTCTGCATTTAGCAAGCTTGATGATCTTTGTTCTCTAACATTGAAAAGTATCAGTAGTAGTTTTTTTTGTCTGCGTGGTTTTCTCAAGTTCAGTTTGTTTTCTTGTCTGAAAGTCCACCTCTCTCTCTCTCTCTCTCTCTGTATATATGTTTCTCTCTTCATCATCTGTACCATGTTTTAACGGAGGTTTTTAATCTTCTATGTATCTGAGAGGTCATCAGCTTATGAGCTCTCCAAGAAGGAAGGTAAAGTTGGCACTCCAGAAAGACCTCTCTCTGACCTTGGGTTGGTGAGCTACAGAGGATACTGGACCCGGGTTCTTTTAGAGATCTTGAAAAAGCACAAGGGCAATATATCTATCAAGGTTTGCAGTTTTGTCTCATTAAAATTCAGGGTTTCTATTTGTTTTGTCAGTCTAAAATTGCTGTTGGAAGTAATATAATTACTAGACATAAGATTTTGTAGCCTAATGCCTGGTACAATTACGACAGGAGCTAAGCGACATGACGGCTATCAAAGCGGAAGATATTTTGAACACACTTCAGAGCCTGGACTTGATTCAATACAGGAAAGGGCAGCATGTTATATGTGCAGACCCGAAGGTGCTGGATCGTCATCTCAAAGCTGCTGGGCGTGGGGGACTAGATGTTGATGTTAGCAAATTGATCTGGACTCCATACAGAGAACAGGGTTGAGAAGTTGAAGCTTCTCTCCATATCTTTAACTCTGTATGTACAAATAATTGTGTAGAATCGTAGGATTTAGTAGCCAGTTCCATGTGATGAATGTAAGCCTCTGGACGGACAATCAAATACTCTTACACGTTGAAATCACAAATGGTACAAATCTATCTCTTGTATATTTCTTTGAGAATATGTAGGGGCCCTTGAATCTTAATTGAGGTGCTGTTTGGGCAAGGGTAGTGCCAAATTATATTACAGGCACTCTTTTTCATTAATTTTTTTAATTATTTTTTTAAAGTACTCTATGAAACCGGGTGTTTGGCTTTGGCTGCAATGAAATGAGGGGATAGAGATAAAGATGTTGGGGAAAATCATATAAGACGGAGTTTACAAAAAAAAGAAAGTTCGGTGGAGGAAAAAGGAGATGAAATGCTAGATTTAAAAAAAAAAAAAAAAAAATTTGTTATTGAATAACAAAATTTTCTACCCACTAACATGGAAATCTAATCACTATCATGAAGAAATTGCAAGTAATATGAAATGAACTGCACGATACCCGCTCATGTAACTTGATTGAAGAAAAATACTTTGACTTTTATTATATCTCATGTAACTTGATTGGAGAAAAATACTTACTTTTATTTTATTACAAATTGGGGAGAGAATTACAAATACCTATTTTCAAAATTGAAGGACTATTTCTAAATAATGAATCAAGCGTCAAAAAAAACTCGCTATTCATTGACCTTCTACCTATTTTTTACGTTACACTGTTTAGCATCTCAATTTTGTTGCTTTTTTTCTTTATTGTTGGTTTTTTCTTGAAAATGAAAAAAAAAAGTGTGCGACACCAAATGCGCCATGTATGTAATGAATAGAGTTGTCTAGACAAATATTTCTCGAAAAATGTGTTTGTTTCACACTTGTTTAGATATTGTTATTTAATGAGTGCTTAAGCGTTCATTTTGTCATTTTTTCCAATTGAGTGATTAGCTAGCGATAGGGAGAAACTTGGCGCCATGTGGTTCTTTCTGATTTTTTAATAAAAAAAAAATAAGTTAAAAAAATTTGGCGATCATTATATTATATATATATATTTGAATATATAAAATATTTTTCTTTCATTCTCATTCGCCTAATATAATATTTATAAAATATGTTTTTTTGCTTTAATTAATTTTGTATTTTAAAAATATGTTTCGTAATTTAAATTTAACGCTTGTTTCATACTCAATTTTGTATTTTAAAAATATGTTTTACAAAAGTTCTTTAATGATCGATGAAAAGTTTCAAAATTTAAAAATATGGTAATTAATTTAAATTTATCGAGAGATCTATTATCAATTTCGTATTTTCAAATATGTTCGATAATGCAAATTTAATAATATTTCAAATCAATTTTGTGTTAATTACTTAGACATTGAGAAGTAAATGTAATACAATTTTTCTAATTAAAATATATATTTTTGTCTAAAGCAATTTAAAATATTTAATTATTAATATGTTCAATTTTTTATTTTGTCAAATATTTTAAATCTCCGACTAATTGTATGAGAATTGTTCTCATTCATTTAATATCATATCCTAAGAAATATATTTTGTAATTTAAAATTAATTGTAGTTTTATAATTAACTTTGTATTAAAAAAAAGACTAAATTTCATGTAACTAATATAATTATTTAATTAGAAATTCATAGTTGAAAATGAAATGTTTCTTAAATTAAAATCACTCCATGTCCAAAGAAGTTCTTAAAATCACTTTACCTAATCATTCTCCAGACAAACCCATTAAAACGATCTATTATAACAATAAATCTACCTAATCATTCCACAATTAATCCATCCAAATACCTTGTATTGAATAAAGGGAATATTACTTCTTTTACTTCCTAGGTTTTGAGATTAGTTTCTATTTGTAATCTATGTTTCAAAATCAAATACTTTTATCTCTAACAATTTAGTAAGAAAAAAAATTCCTCCTATTGTAGGCCAAAATATCCCAGACTACTCGGAGAAGGCCGGGACCCCACCTGGGGGTCGGCCAAATGGAGGCCTCCACTCCCAGAGGTCGGCCAAATGGAGGCCTCGACCCTCGGGGTCGGCCAAGCCAATGTCGATCCCTCGGGGGTTGGCCAAGCCAATGTTGACCCCTCGGTGGTTGGCCAAGCCAATGCCGACCCCTTAAGGATCGGTCAAATGGAGGTCACAACCCCTTAGGGGTCGGCTAAGTAAGTCGAGCCCCCTAGAGGTCGGCCAAGGAAGGCCTCGAACATCTAGGGGTCGGCCCTTGCAGCCTCGACCCTCTCGGGTCCAGCAAAAAAAGGCGAACACTACCTAGGGGGAAAGCCGTGGAGGTCAGGACTCCTCTAGAGTCGACCTAGTCCAAGTAACGATTGGATTCGCTGACAACAACCAGGAGTTACGCCGAGTAGGCCAGCCCGGGTGGGTTAGTCATTGAGGTCAGGACTCCCTTAGAGTCGATCGAGTCCAAGTAACGTCTAGGCACCCCATGGCGTCCCAGAATTACCACGAGTAGGCCAGTCCGAGTGGGTTGGTCATGGAGGTTAGGACTCTCCGGTGGATGAGTCGACCGAGTCCAAGTAACGTTTAGGGACGCTGCACCCCGTGGCATCTTAGGGTTACAACAAGTAGGCCAGCCAGAGTGGGATGGCCGTGGAGGTTAGGACTCTCCCCCAGGAGTCGACCGAGTCCTAACACATGAAGATGCTGCACCTCGTGGCGTCCCCAGTTACAACGAGTAAGTCAACCCGAGTGGGTTGGTCATGGAGGTAAGGACGCATAAGGGTTGACTGAGTCTAAAGCCAACCTATGAGGAGGACGGTCGAGTAGGCCAGCCCGAGTGGGTTGGTCGTGGAGGTTAGGACTTTCCTCTGGATAAGTCGACCAAGTCTAAGTAGCGTATGAAGATGCTGCACAGCTGTAGCGTCCTAGCGTTACAACGAGAGGGTTGCACCTTTAAGGGGTCGGCCGTGTAGGTGAGGACCTGCAAAGGTTGACCGAGTCCAAGTAATTCTTGAGACAAAGCCATTGCACCTCCAAAGGGTAACGGTAGAGAGTTACGCTGGTATTCATAGCTGGCTTAATGACGGACATTTCCAACGATCGGCCATTAAACCACCCATAAGTGAGCTGTTGTGGTTACGAAACTGACTACTATAAGAAGTCAGATCATTCTCCATTTCAAGGGAGGCGAATCTTAAGAAAAACTACACTAATAATTCTTAAGCCATTCTAAGTTCTAAAAAGTCCTCTAAGTTACTCTCCTAAACTCCTATTGACTTAGGCATCAGAGGCCGTATGGCTCACACCACACCGGTGTGTCCTAAATTATTCTTTTTTGCAGGCTTCTCGTCCTTGATAATACAAATTGTACTGTGCATATCGGTTGACCATTTTTCGACATCAATAGTTGGC
The DNA here is from genome assembly GCA_037832605.1 of Cyclanthera cordifolia. NCBI lineage: Eukaryota > Viridiplantae > Streptophyta > Magnoliopsida > Cucurbitales > Cucurbitaceae > Cyclanthera > Cyclanthera cordifolia. Next base: position 17,968 of record JBBMEG010013358.1, read on the forward strand.
GCCGTCTGTGGGGGACGAGTGAGTGTTCTACCTAAGAAGCTTGATTCTTACACACTTTTCTACAAAAATGTCTAGCATTGAGAACCACCACCACCACGGTGTCGAAGGAGAGTCGAACGTTGAGCACGCTCCGAGGAGAATTGTCTCCAGAGGACATGACAATGTTCATGTCGAGAACCATCCCGGATCCTGAGGATACAGTAACCAGGCAAAGACCGGAGTGTGCGGATCCGAAGTTTGCAGCTTTGGAGGAACAAGTGCAAGGAATGGTGAAGAGTTTAAGTCGTCTGGTGGAGTTACTTCGACAACCCCCTCCGGCTCAGACATCAGGAGGCTCCGAGAAAGGCTTATTCCCGACATCAAAGACTGGTCGAACGACTTCGACTAGGCGGTAATGATCGGAGGATGGAGCATTCGATTCATCAGAGGATTGGTTCCAGAGCTGAGGAGTCTTCCCGAACACAGTCAGTCAGAAGTTGCCAGCTGCAGAGTAACACTAGAGGGTCATCCACCCCACATCCCTCTTGAATTCCAACTGCCCGAACAACAGGATCAAACTTGGGAGTGGATCTCAGGGATATACTCAACCAACACACTGAAGAGAAGCGTGGCATGTCGAAGCCGAGGATCAACTTTGGTTAGCTCATTTTTTCCTTCTCCAAGATGAGTTGGGGATCATGAAGAAGGTGCAAGACCAAGATGGACTGGACCTAGAGAGCTTGGCCGACCAGGTCGACCCTAATTTCATCCATGAAATCATGAAGGAGTCTGTCCCAGCAAAGTTCAAGCTCCCTACGATCAAGGGGTAAGATGGATCTTCATATCCTGTAGAGCACTTGGATTCCTATCGGGCATGGATGGAACTTCATGGAGTCTGAAATGAAATCAAGTGCCGAGCATTTTCATTTACGCTCACGAGACCGGCTCGAAGATGGTTCAGGCAGCTCAACCGCAAGTTAATTGCCTCATTCATAAAGCTAGCTAGAGCCTTCATCACATAATTTTTGGGTGGACAAGATCAGAAAAAGTCGGTCACTCATCTACTGACTGTGAGGCAAAGAAGCCAGGAAACCCTTCGGTAGTACATAGCACGGTTCAACAACGAGGCGTTGCAAGTCGAAGGGTACATCGATAGTACAAATCTTGCAGCGGTCGTAGTCGGACTCAAGGTTGAAAAGTTCTTGTGGTCACTAGGGAAAAAGGCTCCACTCACTTATGTCGAGCTGCTAACTAGAGCGTAAAAGTACATGAGTGAAGAGGAGCTGGTCAACTCCCGAGGAGGCATGGAAGGAAAGCGCTCCATTCTGAAGCGTGAGAAACTGACAAGTCACCGTGAGTCCGATTACAAGGAGTCGTGAAAGTGAATGGCGGAAGAACACCTAGTGAAAAAATAGAAGACCGAACAAAAAGGGGGAGGGGTACCATCTAGTCGGTTCAAAAAGTACACCTCATCAGCAGTTCCCGTAGAGCATATCTTGATGAAGATTCAAGATAAGTAGGAGTTAAAGTGACCGAGCCGAATTAGGGCGAGATTCAACAAGAGAAATAAGGGCAAGTACTACCTATTTTAGAGGGATCACAGCCACGCTACCTCAGACTGCTACGATCTAAAGGAGTCCATAGAGTCCCTCATGCGAAGAGGACGACTGGACAAGTATGTGGAAGATGGTGAAAAGCTGTTCGAGTCCTCTAGCAAGAAAAGGGGAGGCGAAAAATCACCACCTCCAACAGAAATTAGAACCATCGTTGGAGAGTCGGATGAAGGGGAGTCCAACCGGAGTCGAAAAGAAAAGGTGAGACAAGCCAAAGGTCTACTAAGGGGTGAAGAAGTGCGAGTAATGGCAACAATGGACGATCCACTTGGCTTCACTACCGCTGAGGCTGTAACATTACACCAGCCACATAATCACGCCTTAGTGGTGTTTCTGACCGTCTCCAACATTTGCGTTAGGAGGATCCTCATTGATGGAGGCAGTTCGACGGATGTACTATCGCTAAAGGCTTACGACGCCATGAACCTGGGAAGAGAAAAGCTCAAGCCAAATTCGACACCTCTAGTTGGATTTGGTGGGAGCACTCTGACTCTTGAAGGTTCAGTCGAAGTCCTCTACTTCGTAATTTTCTTGGTTGTAAACGACAACTCCGCCTACAATGCAATACTGGGAAGACATGAGTTAAGGGCGATCATGTCGACCTACCACCAAGTGATGAAGTTTCCTACTCCCATGGGGGTGAGGCAAGTACGAGAAGAACAACTATCTTCGAGGGAGTGCTACCACGCAGCCCTACGAGGAGTGGTAGAGGTGACACAAGTGAAGTCTATCGAAGAGGAACCTAGTCCAGGTGAAACTGTCCAAAAGACAGCACCTGTTGAAGGTGAGTCCCCGGAAATGAACCTCGACTCTACCTCGAAAGGAGTTGAGCGTGGCAGAGGAGAACCTGCCGAAGAATTGGAAGCAGTACCCTTGCTGAGTGACACGCAAGTCATCAGTATCCGTACCGGCCTAAGTCTGGAGCAACGTACGAGCCTTGTTGAATTCCTACAAAGAAATGCGGACGTGTTCGCCTAGTCTGCGACGAAATGTCGGGGGTAGACCCAAATATCATGGTCCACCAGCTTATGTCAATCGGGACCACAAGCCGGTATGCCAAAAGTGGAGAGCGTTCAATCATGAGCGTAACAAGTTCATTACCGAACAAGTAGATGAGCTGCTAAAAAAAAGTTTATTCGGGAGGTACATTACTCCGAATGGCTGTCCAACGCTGTTTTGGTAAAGAAACCAAATGAAAAATGGACAATGTGCATTGATTTGACTAATCTCAACAAGGTATGTCCAAAAGACAGCTTCCCATTGCCTCACATAGACCAGTTGGTTGATGCAACGACAAGGCACGAGCTGCTAACTTTCATGGACGCCTATTCCGAGTACAACCAGATCAGGGCGCATCCCGACGATCAAGAGAAGACGTCCTTCGTCACTAGCAAGGGCTTGTATTGTTATAATGTAATGCCCTTCAGCCTGAAGAATGCGGGCGCAACCTATCAGAGGCTAGTCAAAAAAATGTTTGCCCACCTTATTGGAAAAAGCATGGAGGTCTACATGGACGACATGCTAGTAAAAAGTAAGCAGGTGGAAGGACATAAGCATGTTCTAATGGAGGCCTTCAACACCCTGCGACAAAACAAGATGAAGCTCAATCTGAGCAAGTGTGCCTTTAGTGTCCGTTTCGGAAAGTTCCTAGGATTTCTCATACACCAAAGGGGGATTGAAGCTAACTTAGAAAAGATTTGGGCCACACTGGAGTTAGAACCGCCTAAGACGCTTAAGCAACTGCAGAGCCTGCGGGAAGGTAGCCGCTCTGAGCCATTTTATAATCTGAGCTACAGATAAGTGCCTCATTTTCTTTAAAATTTTAAAGAATAAGGGAAAGTTCGAATGGACCCCAGAATGTGTGAAAGTCCTTGATGAACTTAAGGCCTACTTGGGTGCTGTACCCATCGTGTCCAAGACAATTCCAGGAGAGGACCTCTTCCTCTACTTGGCCACGCCAGAGAAGATGGTAAGCTCAGTCTTGATAAAGGAAAATGATGGGTGCCAACGACCGGTGTGCTATACCAGTAAGGCCATGATGGATACGGAACCTTTATCTCGAAGTTGAAAAACTAGCTTTGGCACTGGTGGCATCAGCTAGGCGATTACGTCCATACTTCCAAGCCCACAAGATAGTGGTGCTGACCAACTTCCCTTTACGCCAAGTCATACGAAAATCGGACGCCGCTGGGAGGTTGACGAAATGGGCAATCAAGCTCAGTGAGTACGACATACACTACCAGGCTGGAGAATCGAAGGAAATCCGAGTCCTTGAAGATTCAAGGATGTGGACGCTTCATGTTGATGGGTCCTCAAACAACAAAGGTTGTGGAGCTAGTTTGCTGTTACAGTCACCTAAAAGGGACCGACTCAAGTAAGCCCTCAGGTTCAACTTTCAAGCGTCCAACAATGAATCTGAGTACGAAGCCCTAATCGCCGGATTGTAGATGGTTATGGTGATAAGGGCTAAAAGGCTCACTATCATGAGCGAATCTCAGTTGATCATCAGCCAAGCTCGAGGGTGTACCAGGCAAAGGAAAAGCGAATGATGGCCTACTTAGAAAAGGTCAAGCATTTGTTGGCATTGTTTGTAGAGGTACAAATCCAACAAGTACCTAGGTCTCAAAATGCCAACGTCGATGTTTTGGAAAAGTTAGCGGTCACCTACCTAATCACCGGATTGCATATGACTATGGTGATAAGGGCCAAAAGGCTCACCATCATGAGCGACTCTCAGTTGATCTTCAGCCAAGCTTTGGGGATGTACCAGGCAAAGGAAAAATGAATGATGGCCTACATAGAAAAGGTCAAGCATTTGCTGACATTGTTCGTAGAGGTACAAATCCAATAAGTACCTAGGTCCCAAAACGCCAACGCTGATGCTTTGGCAAAGTTAGCGGTCGCCTACAAAATTGAGGTGGTCAGGACCATACCAGTAGAGATCCTAGACAAGCCTAGCATCACCACCGAGCTATTGCAAGAAATTAGCGAGGCAACCCCAATCTTGCCAACAACATTGATGACCCCTTTCCTTGAATACTTAGGGGAGGGAAAGTTTCCAGACGACAAGAAAAACGCCTGACCACTTAAATTCAAAGCTTCCAAGTACGTGGTGCAAGGAGATAAGCTATACATGATGAGGTAGTATTTACCTCTCCTTAGATGTTTATACCTTAGCGAGGCCACTTATGCAATGCAGGAAGTGCACGAAGGCGTCAGTGACAATCATGAACGGGCAAAGTCCCTAGGCAAGAAGTTAGTTAGACAAGCCTACTTTTTACCGACCATGGCCGAAGACTCCAAGAAGTATACTCGGGCATGCGACAAGTGCCAGAAGTTCGCTACCATCCAAAGACAGCCGCTCGAGGTCCTAACTAGCATGATGAAACCATGGACGTTTGCGCAATGGGGGGTAGACCTTATAGGACCTCTACCAGTTGGGCGAGACCAAGTCAAGTTTGGGCGGTAGTAGTGGATTACTTCTCCAAGTGGGCCGAAGCCGAGGCCCTGGAGACTATCACCGAAATGAAGGTTACGAAGTTCATCTGGAGTGCACAGTCTGCCAGTTTGGGATACCCCGAACCCTCGTCACTGATAACGGAAAGTAGTTTGACAACCAAGCTTTCTAGCAATTCTGCTTTGAGCTGGCGATTCAGCACAACTCCTCATCACCAGCTCACCCATAAGGCAATGGGCAGGTGGAGGCAGTAAACAAGATCATCAAGAAGAACCTAAAGACCAAGCTCGAAAGCTTGAAGGGGTCTTCGGCTGAAGAACTCCCACAAGTGCTGTGGGTGTACCGCACCACACCCAGGACGCCACAGGCAAAACCCCCTACTCGCTAGCCTTTGGGGCGGAAGCAGTAATTCCGTTCGAGATAGGACTTTCATCCCTACGCGTAGTGTTTTTTGATCCAACTCAAAATGACCAGCAGCTGCGGATGAGTCTAGATCTCCTGGAAGAAAGAAGGGACACAACCCACATAAGAGTGGCACCGTACAAAGGCCGAATTTCCAGGTACTAAAACTCGTGAATCAAGGCAAAGTGCTTCCAAGTTGGCGAGTTAGTATTGAGGAAGGTGATGTCGAACACCAAAGAACTCAACAGTCGAGTCCTGAGGCCAAATTGGGAAGGACCACACCAAGTCGCCAAAGTGGCACGCCCATGCACCTACTACTTTAGGACATGGACGAGAATGTGATCTTAATTTAAGTATATTGATGCTGTCATAAACTTAAATTTGGGGTAAGCAAGATAGAGAAATAATCAAGAGCTATTATTCATTCAATGTTCAAAATTTTTCAGGTTATAACCTAAAGGAAAGAAAAGTTGGAAAAGTAAAATGCTTTAATAAAAGAAAAGCAACAAAAAGTTAGTCATCAAGGCCCCCTAGAGCTGTGCCTACTAGAAGTTGGTCGATTAAGTCTGGCTTGGGCAGGAGGTGTCATAACTGGAAGGGTCCGACTTCTTTCTAGCACGCCTTGGAAGATGCGAGAGTCGTAGCAAGCGGCTAGGGCTGGATCACTTGGAAGTCCGGATTTGAAGGCTGCCAAGGAAGGGTCGGCGACTTTGTCCACAGTGCTGGAAAAGGAGATCGAAAAAGGGGAAGGAGGTTGCCATTGCTAACTCCCTCCTGAATTTGGTCTAGTGCCCAACCGATGGCAGCCTCACTGGCGTTGTTCTCTAAAATTAGGAAGGCACGAGAGCCCTTCACAAAAAAGAAGATGAGTCTCGGGTTTTGGAGAGGGGAAGAAACAAAAAAAATATAGATTTGGTAACGGACTAATTGGTGTCGGGCGCCCGTCACCAAAGAGAATAGGTGACAGGCAAAAACCGTCACTAAAAACCTTTAGAGTCGCGCACCAGGAAAAAACTGTCACCAAATACATTTGGTGTCGCACGTGACGCGTGACACCAAAAGTTTTTGGTGACGGTTTCTGCCCCTCATCATTTCTGTCTGTCACCAAATGTCTTCAATGTCACTGGTATTGATGACGGTCATGTGCCAGACATCTTTTTTGAAAGGTGTCAGCATATGCTCGTCATCTATTCTCCGATTTCTACTAGTGATGTGAGGTTGATCACTTCGTTTATGGAGAGAGATTGAAAAGTGACGAAAGTGAAGCCCTTCTGTCTATGATTTTTAAGGTCTCTCATAAGACGAGCTGTATAAAATAAAATGAGATATGATACAAAATTGAAACATAAAACATATAGGAGAAAAAAGCATTGATCTGAACGGTGAAAATATTGAATGAAGGCATTTGATGGTTGTGTATGATGACACTCCTAACAAAAAACCAAACTAAACAAAAAATTAGTTGATTTTGGTTCACAAACATTCTTCACATATGTTTGGAGTTGAGTTGAGATAGAGAAGAGAGAGAGATATTGCTGATGAATAGGTGCATCCCAACTCGTTTACTCATTCCTTCCAACACACACTTGTGATTTCATTCTTAGAAACAAGATTTCTCCTCAAATTGTTTTAAATATATGAATAAAGTACAAAATAACATAACAACTCCTATTCTATATTTCAAATGGTTTCTTATTAATTTCTAATAATCAAATAAGATATAAGAAATATTTAAGTACAATTAAATTTCAACTAACGGATTTTCATTCATATTTCAAACATTTCAATTTTACCACTCTTTTAAGCAAAATGATTAAAGACTATCAGTAAACTGATTGAGCCTATCAGTTGAGCTATTGATTGAAGGCTATCAATTAAGATAAAAGAAAAATTGTCATTGTACTCGACGAGTCATTATAGAACTATTTAAATTTGATGGTAATTTGATAATCAATTGCATTTGATGATAATTTCATCATCAATTTCGTAATTAAAATGAACAAGTCATTAATAAAACCATTTAAGTGTTTGTTTGGTACCATGACATGGTTACACGCGCCACATAACATTTTTCTAAAACTTATTTTTCAAAAAAAAATAATTCATTCGAATGGTTTGTCACTTTTTTTTTCTTCTAAATAATTGTATTCATTTTTCCTAATTTTTATCCTTTAAATTTGAATTTTGTTATTTTAGTATATACTTTTGTTCTCTCTTTATTCTCATTCATCTATATTTTGCAAAATAGGTTTTAATTAAAAAAATATTTTGTAATTTTTAATTAACGATAATTTCATAATGTAATTCTTATTTTATAAATATGTTTCGTATGGTTAAATTAACGTTAATTTCATAATCAATTTCGTATTTTATAAATTAAATTTAAACACATATTTTTATTTTCAATTATCTAAGTAAAATTTAAATATTTATTAATTTATATTGTCAATATTGTTTTATATTTTAATAAAATCTGTGAATAAATAAATAATATATTATTATAAAAAAGTCTTCAACATTAATTATAATTTGAAATTTGAAATACTAAAAAAAATAAAATTGTTTATATATTTAGACATATTCATATATGTCGCATCATAAAAAATCAACAAACATTTTTCACAATTTCTCCATGATCACTATTCATCCAAACAAAATATTAATAATAAATCTACCAAAATCCTCAACCAAACAAGCTAATCAATCACTCAAAATAAACACTTCATAAAATTTTAAACGAACCCCAAAAAATGAACAGAAGCTCAAAATACATGGCCAAGGTTTTGAAAATAAAAGAAAAGTTGGCATTAAAGATAAACAGTTCACCACCGTAATCAAACATTATATTTTCAATTGTAATACAATCCACATTAACATAAAGAAGCGATTAGGGCACCAGTTTGATTATAGTAGACGGATGGTTATGATAAATGATGAGTTATTATAAATAGTATTTAAGATGCAAGTTATTATGATAAACGGTGTTTGGGATAAATGTTATTATAAAAGGTGTTATGATTTTTGTATACAATTATTTCTAAATAGTTTGAAGTTAGAATTTTTTAGAAAAAAATGCAAATTTTTAACCAAGTATTTTCATTAAAATTCTAATTAATATTGGACCAAATGTAATAAATTAACATTTGTTGTTTTTATTAAGTGGATTTTTCTTATTTTATTTAGCATATATTGTATATTGATATAATTATGGATTAAAAATAAGTATATTAGTATAATTTTAATGTGAGAATTTTGATTAAAAATGAATTCTTTTTTGCCCAAATAATACATTTCATTTTGAAATTAAACACCTCCCGTTAGTAAATATGATTTTCAATAATGAAAATGATCATCTTGAATGGAAAAAAAAAACAATTAAAGTGAAAATGATTGTCTTAATTAATTGTTCAAGGGACATCTTCATATAAGAAGTTGAAAATTTTGAAAAAATATATGAATTCAAAATTTTATGTAATAAAAGAACTAACAAAATTGAATAGTTACTATTCAAAAATTGAATGGATGTATATTAAAAAAAAAGAAAAAGAAAAAAAGAGAAGTTAAAAAAAAAAATTTATACAATAACAGTGTGTAGGTCCCACTTTTCCATTGCATAATCTTCCTTGCATTTGGCGGTCCTTCTTTTATTTTAGGTGGCTTTTACACTATTTGGAGCCCATATATTATAAGTAACCTTATGTTTAAAATAAACACGCCTTTAAACAAAGATTGAGTTATGATTACCCAACCGTCCGTTTTAAAAATGCTGCACAAACCTATTTTAAATGAACACGAAACACTTGAGAAGTAGTAGTAAATGACTAGGGTTTAAATTAATATTAGGAAATAGCTACGGTTAACTGAGAAATTTCGGCCAATCATCAATTGTCACGTCATTATCCACAATTTAATGACAAAATTAAATTAAAATTTTGAGACAATATTTCTCAAAATTAAATTGGATCAAAAGTTGGTTTTATTTTGAAGCTGGGTCAAAATTAAATAAGACTCAAGTTCAGTTAGTGAGCTTTCAAAGAATTCAACAAACTGAAAATTTTTTACTTCCAAAGATCAAACGCCCTACTGCAGTCCAAAATCACTTTGAAGATCAAGCGATTCCATAAACAAGCAACCAAATACGAAGAACACACATCCGTTCTTCAAGTCAAGATCACAATTCCATCAACAGACGATCAATACGAAGAATGCGCATTACATTCTTCAAATCATCGCTTAAACACAAAGAATACTCATCATGTTCTTCAAGTGAACCATACCAATAAATCAACAAGTCAACGACCAATCTCACGATCATTAAGTCAAAGACCGATCATCCAAGAAGATCAACAAGTCAAGGACCGATCCAAAGATCAATAAGTCAGTGACAAATCATACAAGTAGATAAACAAGCCAAAAGCCAATGGAACACCAACAAACTCAATCTTAGGAATAAGCTGTGAAGCCCTCAAGACAAAAGCAACTTCAAGAACAAGCTGCAAAGCCCTTAAAACCAATTCAACCTCAAGAACAAGCTACAAAGCCCTAGACAAAATTCTACATTCGAGAATATGCTGCAAAGCCTTCAAAATTTTTGTATAATGAGAGAGAGAAAGAATTAGAGGAATACATTATAGATTGTACTTCACATTCGCACATATTCAAATCAATAGAAATATATATTTCAAATTTACACGTGTTTCACATTCATCTTCTTTGCTGAAATCTCGTGTGAACAAATTAGCACACCCAGTGGGACTGCTAATTGAGATAATGTACGAATGTGGGACTCTATGAAGCGCCAATTTATTCAGAAATTCTTGAATTTAGGTCATACTTTTCAACATTTTCCTTTAACTTGGGCTTGATGTCGATTAAGTTGAGCAAAATTTGGAACTTGCTTAAATCTTCAAAAATGAAGTTGTGTTGATTTTATTGGCTTGAATTTAAGAAGATTTGCTTGCCCCATAATCTTGATTTGGCAAAAAAAAATTCATCCCAATTTAAAATGTTATCATAATGTCTTGAATGAACATGATGTCTTTGTTTGGCCTTAAGTGAAAGATATGTCACATTCATGCATCTTCAAAAGTAGTGCATTAACTTAACCAAATATGAGAGATAAATGAGTGGTAGTTAACATAATTAAATTTACCTCTATTTACCATCTTAAGCTCTTAGGTTAATTGGTGATTTACATAATACTACTAGGTATCAGAACAGAGGTCTTGAGTTTGAGCGAAGCGCAACCGTCCATACTTGGAGAGAGTGGTGGCAGACCTCAAACTTAGAGAGAGTGACGATGAACTCAAATTTGGAAGGAGCGACGACAACCTTGAACTTGAAGAGAATGACGATAACTCAAACTTGGAGGGAGCGACGACGAACTCAAACTTGGAGGGAGCGTCGGCGAACTCAAACTTGGAGACGAAGTGCAGCCATCAATACTTGCAGATATGAAGCAACAACATCCAAACTTGGAGACGAAGCAACAACGTTAAAACTTAGAGACGATGCATCAGCGTCAGAGCTTGGAGAGACGAGGTGCAATCGTCAGAACTTGAAGACGAAGCTCATGCAATAAAGATCATTTTATTTAGATGTCTTCATCACGGATAGTAATACTTAGCTTCATGTCATGAGCACAGGTTACTAATTCTTCAAATGTGCGAGGCTTTATACCTTGGAGAATACATAGAAGTTCCCAACGCATGCCTTGAATGCACATTTCGACTGCGGATAGCTTGGTGAGACGATCTTTGCAATCAAGACTTAGAGCTCTCCAACGACTGATGTAATCGACAACAAGTTCACTCTCATATTGTTTGTATTTGTCAGTTCTATCATGTTTATGATACGTCTAGTGTTGTAGAATCTATTAAGGAATTCTCTCTCCAATTCTTCCCAACTTTCTATTGTTTCAGCCTCAAGATCAGTGTACCAATAGAATGTATGTCCTTTTAAGGTTCGAACAAACTATCTCACGAGAAGATTCCTTGAGTGCCAGTAGTTTCACAGGTCTCTACAAAATGCGCAACATGTTGCTTGGGGTTGCCTTTTCTGTCGAACTGTTGGAACTTAGGTGGTTGATATTCTGCTGGCATTTTTAAATTGTCAATCCTCCAATGTATATGGCTTAGAGAACAAAAGAGAACTTTGTGTTGGACCACCATATTGGAGTCTGATGGTGTTAGTGATCATATCCTGCAACTGTTGAATAGACAAGGATGCGATCAAGGTTGAATATTGTGATTGTGGTTGTTCCTCTAGAGGAATGTTCTTTCCTTATTCCTTAACTTGTTCATACGAACTCTGACTTGATTTAACCATCTCTCGGTTCTGCATTTGATTCTTAAGGTAAGCAATTTCTAAGTCTCTTTCCTCAATTGTCTTCTGCATTTGCTCGAGTCTTCTTTCGAACTCTGCTATTTTGTTGTCAGTTTCTACATTGGCCATCATTACAGATATTACATCGAGGTTTGATATCTTTTTTAGTTGATCGACAACTTTAGTGGCTTGGTCGATTTGCGAGTTGTCTTTCACCAGAAGTTTGAGGTTCATTTCTTTCGAGGAACTCCAAGCACTTTCGCGTGGCAAGTCTAGCAAAAGCTTCTGAAGCAATTGTTCTTGATGCAACTCTTCCAGATCCCATTGCAGCTTCTATCTCGGTAGTAGATTTGACAGCAACTTTTCGCGACGTCATTGAGGTCTCTGATGCGGCAAAAGATTTTGATGCAACGTTTCCAGATGTCATGCTTGATTTCGTGAGAGAGAATGCGATGAGAGGTAGAGATGGTTCCACTAGGTGTGCCAATTTGTTTATACGAGATTTCAGCAAAGAAGATAAATTCGAGACACGTGTAAATTTGAAATATATATTTGTATTGATTTAAATATGTGCGAATGTGGAGTACAATCTCTAATGTGTTCCTCTGATTCTTTCTCTCTCATATACAAATATTTCGAGGG